>APFE031639290.1:2660-24039 GCA_000404065.3 Pinus taeda | reverse complement strand
AAGAATCCTAATGAAACTGATTTGGATCAAGGTCCTGTGAATGGCAAGATGCTGAAGCACTATTTTGACTACCTTCCATGAATGCAGTATGGCTGCCCTTGTACATAATTTACTGTGTATAGTGTTTTCTTTAAACATGTGAATAACTTAATTTTAAGGATCTTACAGAAGCAGGAAAATACTGTACTTCGGCAAGTGTTATAAATGTGACAGTCTACAATTTTGAGGTTTCAAGGATGAAAAACTCCACGTTTGAAGCAGTAGCCAAAGGGCCAAGGCATGCTGACCTGCTGTTCTTGGACTTTCAAGAAGAAAAACCATCCCCATGAGGAGTAACTGTTGGATACCTATACCAATAGGTTTCATATTTCATGATTGGAAAATTCAAATACCAAATATGCTCTGCTTTGCTGATACTAGATCAAATATTTCCAAGGCAAGGCAAGGTGTGTTTCATGCTTCAATGTTTACTAAATTTTGATGATGGTCCAACAATCTAATATGGATCATGCCATGTTTCAATTTTTCTGGTTGTAGAATCGAGCAAGAAGTCCTGATCCACCACATTTAATCTGTTAGCAATAGTTAGGCAGAGAAACTAAGGTTCCCAACTGCTTAATCTAGGGCCTTGGAAGAAATAAGGGTAGTGCTAAATAGGCAATCAAAAGAAAAAAGCCAATGGAAAAGAAAAGGCACATAAGGGTCTGCAAGTCCAAGTGCACCCTCCAAGAAGAAACAAAAAATGCTAGGCAAGTAGATGGGTAGGTAGATGGGGTTGCAAAAGTGGCGTTCCTTTCAAACTGAATCTTGCTGGTCAACACAAAGAAAGCAACATAATGGAGCATGTTAAACTTCCCTTTTTTCCTTGTTTTACACTCATTACTAACATCCCTTCACCAGTTGTGTTTATGAAAGAATTCAAGGTTTTATGTTGGTTCTTGTTTCCTTTAAGAGCCACATTTCTTGTGCAAAATTCTTTTCATTTTGATCTACTCCCTAAGCTAAGTTGTTTTCAAATAAACTTAGTGATATCACTCCTCATTCACCTTCTCCCTCCATATTAACCTTTAACTTCTATTATCTAACTCCCTATGTCACCCTTCCCTACTATTATAACACCATGGCGTATAAACCCTAAGCATTCTATAAATATTCCCCCCTTGGCATTATAGCCATATGATTCACTACCAAGGAATTAAATTGACATCTGGTCAGTTTAAGAACCCAAGCCTTACCTCTTCTTCTCCTTCAGAACTCATTTACCCATTCAACCCTTCACTTTGCCTAAGAAACCTTGGAAAAACCCATTTTGCACCCTTAGACCTGCTCAAAAGGAAAAATGCGTGGAAAAAACCCACTCTTTTCTCCTTATCCTAAGTTTGGGACCTATATGTGCTTTTATACAAAATACATTGAAATAACCCAATATCCCGACTTATCCAAAGTTTGTTAAGCCGCGCGCAATTTTACAAAGAAATTTCATGAAAAACCCACTTTTCCTAAGTTTTTGTGATGTGAGCGCCTTTATAAAAACACATTGGAAAACCATGCAATTCGCAAATATTTCTAAGGGTCCCGCTGGGCACAAATCCCGTGAAAAATAATTTTTAAATGCCCGCCCGATGTTGTATCGTCTGTACAGCTTATGAGCCCATCGACCATCCAATCAGTTGCTTTTCATCCGACGATTGACGTGGATATCAGAGCGGCCCCGACGTCCGAAAGATATCGTCTGATATCTGTAAGAGGCTGACGTCAGGCCTCGGCCACGCGTCGCCCCCACAGTGTATCGGAGCCCCCTCTTACAGATTCCCTTCCGTATCATAAGCGGTGCGATATGATACCGCTGTGGTTTCCGGTTTTCCGCCAATCCGCCTGCCAGCATCATCGCCATGTCACTGCCTGTGTCATCGCCGCGTCCGCGCCCCCGTCCACCATTGCTCCACTTGTCCGCCACCTCACCACCCCCGTGGACCACTCATAAGCCACCACGTCACCTGATGATGTCATGCTGACGTCATCTGACCCTGACCCACCCGATGACGTCATGCTGACGTCATCCAAAAAAGGCTCGAATGTCCCAAAAATCCATATTTTTGCCAATTTTTCGTGTTTTTTGCACATTTTGAAAAAACTGTTGTTGCGCCTTCTGCATGCATTTTATGTCCAAATTTGCACCAGCCAGCTGAATTCGACCTGGAGACCTTCGGCGCGCCTACCCACCTGCATTTGTGACTCGGACCATCAAATCTACCAGGTACTTATCCCTGCAAATCTTCTTTGCGCCTGGTTTTGTCTGCAATAGCTGAGAATTCACTTAAGACACCGAAAAACGCATAATTCACCGGCAAAATCCCTGCACCCAGTTCCCATTGGAAATTGAACGGTCGAAATCCACTAGCTAAGCCTGGATTAACAAAAACTTTCACTAAAACCTGCATCCCGTTCGCGCAGTCGTGAACAGGAAACCCGAAACTTACACCTAATTATTGTGAAAGGTCTGTTAAAGACAAGTATTTGCCTTATCAAGTGACTGTGTGCAGTATTTCAATTGCTGCAAGTTCACCCTATCGTCCTCTTTTTCTCAATTCACCTCTTTGTCCAAGCAATACTCTTTTATGTTGCCCAGCCTAGTAACACTAATTTGCATACAAAACAGAGTTCTTAAGTAACCATGGAGACTCCAGTAGCACCTGTGGCCCTCAATGTTGCCCCTTTGAATGCCCCTCAGAGAGAATTAGAGTGGCAGCCTTTAGCAGACTTGGATTATCAAATCTCAGAGGACTCCCTAACACATAGCAGGTTCCACCTCCACCTGCTAAACGAATTAAAGGCCAAGCATGAAGCTGGAACAGATATATTGGGCATTTGGGATTCCTTCCTCCCAATCTTCAAGCTTCCTCAGGTCAACCAATTCCCTAACCTAATTCACCTATGTGCTATATGTTATGATCCTACTCAGAGAGCTGTGCTTGACCCTTCAGGCTCAGTTGTGTTCTACATCACCCTTGAGGCCATCAGAGAGATGTTGCAATTCAAGACTGAGAAGAAATTGGTCCCCTTGTCTTTGCTTGATCTGATAAACCAAGGAGCTAAAATGTTGACAGATGCTCAGATCACAAAGCTGAACCAACTGTTTTATTAAACTCTGACACTTTGCAATACCCTCCTATTTTTGTTGGTTACCTCAACCCATTGGGCAGAGACCTTGCAGATATGATCAGTCCCATCCTGGGTTATAAATCAGTTGAGTATATTGATGAAACTGTACTGGTAATGATGCTCATGTTTTCCCCTAGCAAAGCTCCAATCTGCTATGACTATGCCACCTACATATCAGACAAAATGCATGAGCAGTTTATGAACCTATCAAGAGAAAAGGTGTTCAGATACACCTCCTACATCTACCACCTAATTTTATACTATCAACATGAGAAATTTTCCTTTATTTTGAAAAGAGTGGATGCACAAGGTAATCCAAGGTCAGTAGTGTACTGGAGCTCAGTGTTTCACTGCAGAGCCTATTCTCCATACACTTACTGTGAGTTTATAGACCTTTTCATCCACCTAGCCATGTCTCTGTTCATGAGCTCACCTCCTCCAAGACTGACATATGAGATGCAGAGGATCCTTCAGCTGTCCAAGGTGTACAGCATTAGGGATTGGTATTTTTACCAAAACCACACCGTTATCAGAATATATGGTTCTGAGTTGCCCCCATACAGACTGCCCAAGTATGTGCCCATGAGATTGTTTGCCCTTGAATACTTCAGGCAATTTGGGAATGCTGATGTAAAGCACTTTTCAGGCAAAGGCAAGCTGGCACAATTGAAAGTGAGAAACCAATTGGGCCACTTGGTTTTGAAAAAAAGGGAGGAAGGCTGGAAAGAAGCTGACAGAATGCTAGAATGCCTTGGCCTAAAGACCAGTTTCCTCTGGAAACCTTATGACCCCAATCACTCCATATCATTAAGAAAGGTCAAATATAGGCTCTCTAGTTATGACCATGTAAGGTTGCCTGACATTGAACAATATGCAAATCAATCAAAATGGAAGAGAGGCACACTAGAGGAACCTATTACACAAGAAGAACTAAATGAGAGAGCAAGAAGAAATCTTTTTAAAATGGCTGACTTGGAACTTCCTGCACAGGTATTCTCTCTTTCAAGCCCTCAAGTAGGAGCAGCTGCCTCATCCTCCACAGCACATCAGGAGGCAGTCAAAACCAAAAATCAAGCCCCCAGCAAAGGCAGGGAAAAAGAGATGGAGCAAGAACAGGTACAACAAGCACAGGTTCAGCAACAACAATAGGTACATCAGCCAGAAAAGGAGCAGCCAGGGCAAAAGGAACAAACAACAGAGGCCCCAATGGTCACTGAACAGTAGCCAGCACAAATGGTGCCTCCTAGGCAAGAATCAAGAATTGATACTTCAGTCCTCCAAACCCCACAAAGAGAGGACATAAGCAGGAAAAGTTATAGAGAGACTCCCCTCACTACATCAACAACTCAAGGGGAGAAGAGGCAAAGGTTAAACCCTTTTTCGGAAGAAGAAATGCCAATATGGCAAACTTCGAGTATGGGCCTACCTAGCATGGAGGCTTCAGCAAGTTCCTTCCAGCAGGAACAAGAGAGGGTAGCAGGAGGAGAAGTTAGCTCCTCAAGCCAACATAGGGAAGGGGAAAAGAGCATCAAGCAGCAGTTCAAGGATATCAAGAAGAGAAATGAACCCATAAGGCTGCAACTGTATAATCATTTGTTGAAAATGGCTCCCACTAACCAGCAAAGACTCATGTCTGCCTATGATGTACATGAGGGCAAAATGATCATGAGCCATTTCACACCAGCCATGCAGCAACCACAGTCAGCTGCCGATTACATCAGGAACAGCCTTGAAGTCCTGGCCAAGGACATCCACCCAATGGATCAGATTGAATTACACAGACAAACGGGTGAGATGGTGTATGCCTCCTTGGCAGACAAGACGTTGGTAAACTACAGGCTACAAAATAGCCTAAATAATACCACTGCACAGCTTGAGTTGGAAAGGGCATCCTCTCAAGCAAAGGACAACAAGATCAAAGCCTTAGAGGACATCATAATAGAGCTTGGGCATGATCCTAAGGATGTCAAAGCAGTACAGGAGCTCCTGAAACTAAGGGATGCTGATATGGCAGAATTAAAGAAGATGATCAAAATCCCAGCAACTCTTCATCCCCAAACTGAAGAGGTTTCCCAGCTCAGTCAAGACAAGGATGCTGCTGCTATGCTGGTAACACTATACAAACAGCTCATCCAGACACGAGAAGCTGGAGGAATCAGAGGCTGCACTTCAGGAAGCATTGCAACAAAAAGAGGCAGGACAAACTTCACAACCTCCTCCAGAAACAATTAATCTGGAGGAAGCTCCTCAAACCACTGCCCCTCCCAGCCAGCAAACACAGCAAGCAGCACCCTCCACCTCAGCACCAACAACAGAGAAGGCTGAAAGCCTTGACATGCAGAAGCTGAGAAATGAAATTAAGGTCTTGGAGGCCCAAATGTCAGAGTTGAATCAAGCCAAAGAAACTCTGGCCAAGATCAATGAAAAATATGACAAGTCCAAGCAAAATGTAGCAGAAAGAGAAAGAGAGGTAAAGGCTCTCAAAAAGCGAATAAATGAGCTAGAAAAGGAGCTCACATTGGACAAAGTAACAGCTGAGTTCAAAAGAATCCTATGGGCCAATATTGGCCAATCCATTACAGACCAGTGGGAATACATTGAGGCCATTCATGAGCAAATGGGGCTCATTGGAAAAGCACACAGTGAAATCCAAAGGGCAAGGGCATCTCTAGGCTGCATGCCTGATGTTGCCACCAGAATGATAAATGTGCTCAACTATAGGACAAGCTCTCAGCTGATTAAAATGGGAATTGCTAACAGGACTGAGACCATTTCAATGGTCAAAAGGGTCCTGACACTAAGAAACCTGGTACAGACCTTAGAAAGAAGAAGCCAGGATATGCAAGCAGACATCAATAAATTCCAGGACAAGTTCATGGCATTGCAAAACAGAGTTCTTCCTAGCTTGATGGAGCCCTCAGGAAGGCTACTTTCACATGAAAAATATGCCAAGAGGGTCAACACTTTTGCTGCTAATTAGATTGCAGAAACAGCTAGCACATTAGCAGAAACAGGGCCAACATCAGGACAGACCCTTTTCAATAGGGTGGAGAGCTTATTCTTTATTATGAATGAAATTACTCACTTGTTTGATGAGCCTCCCAATTTTTATAAATATACCGAGGTAGATGAGACCATAGGGTCAATTTTGAGGCATCAATTGCCTACACAGGAAGTCTGGAATAGTTTAATACAATTACTGCTAAACCAAAGCCAGTAATTATGTTTTCTCCTTTTGAAATATTTAAATTGTCATGCACAGGAAAATAAGGATATATCAGCATGTATGTAGAGAGAGGCTGAGCCAACTCAGCACAACCATTCGGCCACCATAGCAGCACTGGCAGTCACAGGTGACAGGGCCGAAAAGCTACAGGAGAATAGAGTTGCACAGACACGTCATTCAGCAGTTATAACAAAGCATCAACCGACTCAGTGAGCTCCAAAGGTCGAAATCTTCTGACAGGTGTAAAGAGCATTTATGTTGTATTAAAGGCTATAATAACTTCTTATCTACTATTTATGTACGAGTTAATGAAGATATTTTACTTCTCAGATGACTCAATGCCTGAGATATTTTGTATGAGAGACTTCTATATATTCCCCCTCGCATGAGATAGCAGGTGTTGGACGTTGGATGTCAGATATTGTTGATATCTATTCTATTGTTCTTTTACTGTAAACTCTTAGAGAAGTAATACAAAAGATGATGGAATTTCCAACGCTCTGTGTTACTTGATGCTTTGTGGTGTTTAGCTGAAAGTTACAGGATTCCTGCGTATTTCATGGCACAATAATTTTTTCTTATAACTCTTTGTTATGTGTTTTGTTAACTTTCATATCTCTTTCATGTTTCCCGTGTCTTACAGTTAATAGCAAGGAAAAAGAATAGTTCCAGGATTTAATCACAGATTACCCTGAACTCAATCTAAGCTATTTTGAATGTTTTTCTTCAGTTATAGTAATGAAGCTGTAATTCTTAAATGCTACCCTTTCACACTATATCTTTCACAGTGATTATTGTTTCCAGGAATTCAAGTTTTCTCCTGAGGAATATGTCTCTTTCTCACACCTCAGCTTAGTGGAAAATTCTTAATTGCTTTTCACTGGTTGTTCACATTCCACCATCATACTTTCAAGTTTGTTCCATGAAGTATTTAAATGGCCCTGTAACTCTAGCTGTATCGACCTCAAGATTTCAAGAAACCAATAGCCACAGACTCCATTGCCCAATGGACTAACATTATCTACAGATCTCCACTTTAAGTACAGAAAGACATCCTTCCAACCAAACATAAACCAAAACCCTTACTTCATAACTAACCTAAAATCTCCACAGAATAGAGATAAACCTTAAAGAGAGAGCCCTCTCTGATCACAGCTGGGCTAGAAGCTGTTATCCAAAGATTGGTTAGTGGTTACCCCGGCCGTATTCCCTTGGGAGTCAAAGGGAACAACCTGGGTGTTAACACTAGGTTGGTGTGGTGTACATGTATTTTTTAATGTGTTTACCATTGTTTCATTAATTTTCTTATCATGCATGGTCCTTGATTGGTAGATGTGAGGTCCCTCACTATTCTATGTAGGCTTTGCAGACAATGCCAACTATAGTACTTAAAACTTTTCTTCTACTTCTTGGGTTCTCTTTTCACCCATTAATGATCTAGTGATATTTAGAGGCATGCATTTTCCTTGTGACCAATAATATAGTGGAGTATAGTGTTTTCATTGAACTCTTATTAGAGGCTATTCCACTTGGTATCCACCACTTAGTTGTCAAATTGGAGCCCCAACTCATGGTCTCACAACTAAACCATGTCTATTTCATGAGACATCCTATGTTACTTCATAGGTATTTAATGATATGTCTCCTTAAATTCTCTTTCATTAATATTGAATATATGCACATCTCAAGGTATTATAATACATTGGATATTCGTTAGCTGATAACATGTTAGATTGGAATTTGTCAAACTAAGTCAATATTCATCAAATTCATCTATGCAGGTACATAATACACATGGGTTAAAATGTTTTATCATTTGAAAAACATAAGTATAGGCGATAGAACAACTTTTGTGTGTGTGCATATCTAGGTAAGAGTTTGATACTTCCATCACAAAAATAGGTGCAATGTCCAAAACTAGGAGTACAAGGTTTGGGCTTCTAAGCCAATTTATTTATACATATAATCCTAAGTCCATCAAGTTAGAACTATCTCCTAATAAGATAATTTGAGGCTAATCATCCATGTGTCGATGACATGATACGACACATGTGATTCTTTGTTACATGAATTCCCTATAGTGGGAGTTTACCCCACAATGTTCCACTATAAATAAAATGGAACAACATTAAAGGCCAAGGATTGAATCCCCATTGTCAATTCTTGAACATCGTGAGTAAAATCACATCATGTTCCTCTCCCTTAAGGTCCTCATCGACCACCTCTTGTGCCACTATTGTTTCTCCTAAATGATTGTATGATGACAAACTAGGGAGTTAGTTTGGTTTCACTTTTATGTCAACAATGCATGACTATTGTTAGTGACAATGTAAGTGTACATACACATGATACATACATAAACACATATATATGGTCCTATTCTTACCTAATTCATGCTTTATTTCGTATATGATTTAACCATGGGTTTAGTCTTTCTACATGGATTATAAAAGATAGGGTGGCATTTTTATTGTGACATCCTTTGGATGTTAGGGGTATTTTCTTGGAATAAACATATAAGGTTAGGTATTCCCCTACGTCTGTCATTGCATATTGACATTATACATCATTTTTTTTACTTTAGGTTTGATCCTACCATGTTGTAACATTTCCTTCTCATTATATGCACGTTGTATCTTAAGTGGTAGATCCTATCCTTCATGGATACCCTAGAATAACACCTTATTTTCAATTTGGTGTCCATGTTACAATTGTTTGTAGGCTGAATATTCCTCTTGTAGACCTAACATAAACTAAAAGTTGCAGGATTGAGTGGTAAATTCCAATTAGTATGTTACAAGTGGAAATAGAGCAATGTTATTGATTTGATTTCAAACAAAATGTTTGACACAATGTATACAACAAAATTAATACTAAATTGGTTGTATAGAAAGTATTTAAAGAAAGGTTTACATGTAAATTATTTGAAAAAATGTATGAGAGATGAAAAGTAAGTTTTTGCAAGTGTGGTTAGGATACATCTAACAGGCGTATGTGACAAAGTGGTATTAGAGTTGATTTTTAAGCTTTTGAAAAGGGAAAAAAATTGATACCTTGTACGCTTAATCAAGAATTAAGGAACTGAGTATGGTACAAAGTAAAAGAAATAAATGTTTTCATTCTCAATAACCTCTATAAGTCATTGAGGAAAATAGCTATGTGGCATACCCCTTTCCATTTGCATCGTGACTTTCCTTCACTTGGTGCCCTTACCTTTCTTGGAGATTATGCTGCAATGAGTTGATTTTCCTTGCTAGCATTTTTTATTAATTTTAATTATGATCGTTCCTAACCCAAAACTAGATGTCTCTAGTATATACCACTTGTTTCTATAGGATGAGCTTCCTTTTCATTCTTCTTATGCTGATTAAAAAAATCAAAGATGATGACCTTACTCTCATCCATTTCTTCCACTTGTTAAAACAATAAGGATATTGATCACACTTTTATCTCTTTTTTGAGCTTGTTAAAAGATCATGAAAAATACATGCTATGACGCATCCTTCTATTATTTTTGGGGCTCATTAAAACTGAATGAAAAAAACAATATTGAGCAAACTTGTTTTCTCTTTCATGCTCATCAATATATGAAGGAGATCCCAAGAAAAGAGGTAAGGAGGAGGGGTGATATTTCAGATTCTATTTATAGAAGATAAGTGGCATCAATCGTGCAACCCTTCAATATGGCACTTGTTTACATTATTGTCCTATAGATGGGTTATAGCTTTCCTAGGAACCATACCATACATATCAGCCTTTTACTCCTTGGATTGGTTAGTCTTTTAGTCATTATGGAGAATGCTTCAATGCCTCCACTGTTGCATGATATCATAGGGTTCTCATTAGTTGATATTTCCAAGTGACTTTTTTTTAGTGTTGCTTTATATTCAAGGGAGTTATAAACCTCAATCAACCTTATGCGGTCCTCGCTAGTGGATTTCCTATTAATTCCTCCATGCATTGTTGTGGTGATCCTAACCATAGCTAGTAATTCATGGAGGACTAATAGCCAACGTGATCGAGAAGGAGCATCCTTAAAACAAGGCAGCATAATTGTATTAATATGTGTAGGTTTTCATGTATGTAGGTTATAGGGATTGGGAGCAGGAGTAGAATATTGAAATCTAGAGTAGGGTATACCATGGTTAGCCTAGCCAGAAAACAAGATCAACAAAGGAGAAAAGTACAACACTTATCTATGTTCTTTTTATCATGAAGATGAAGGGGATATGCAATGTTGATTTATATTATTTCCTGGTAGATCTATAGGAAAGGTCTATGAAGCAACATCTTCTTTACCAATAGGAAATTTTTATGCAAACAAATGACAAAGTGATTGGCTATAGTTGCACTCTATTTTTTCGTTCAACAACTCCCCCATTTATTTATTTAATAGTTAATATTCTATTAATAAATGGGGACCCTTTATAAAATATCCTTCAAAACACTTAGCACTTAAGCACTTCATTTTTGAAAATTTTGGAAATAAATTAAGGTATTAACTCAAATCCCTTTAAGACTAGAAATTCTTGCTTTTTTGCATATCGCTGGACCATGTCTGTAAGTCAATCAACAACTGGGATCTGCGAATTGGGATGGAAGGGATCACCTTCTATGTAGACTTCATCAAGGCATGGTGTTGCAAGCCAAGCTTCAAGTGAATTTAACTCTTCTTCATAGTCATTCTATGTACCTGCACATTGGAAATCAATGGTAAGTTTAAAAATATCTACAGAACCACATTGGCTCTATTCTTTCTGCTCTACAATGATAGTGTTTTCTTGTTGCACTTCCAGTTGTGCTTTTGCATCTATCTCTGTTTTCTCTTTCTGGGCTTCATTCCTTGCCTCTTCCTCTGTTTCTATTTTTGTATCTATCTCTTTGACTCTTTTCCTAACCCGTGTTGCTGCAAACAGGTTGTCTTCCACTGTCTCACCAAATAGCATCATGTCAATATGATGTTTCTGTTGCATCACCTCCAACCATTCATCATTACCCAACAATTCTTCATAAAAACTAACATCAGAAATATTAATTGTTGGATTCACCATAGCATTAACTGCTCCTATGGTAGTGTCATTGTCGCCAACAAGCTTTGTTGCTCAATTCACCAAACTTTAATCAACAAGCTTTGTTATTGGATTTACCAAACATTCAATAGCAAGCTTTGTTGTTGGCAACACCAAATTTTCCTCCACCTGTGGCTGTGCACAGTGGGGTTCTTGAGCATCTACGTGCTCCTTCTCTCTTGCTTCTGTGACTTCTTCACATAAATCATCCACTTGTGGCTGAGCATAGCGGGTTTCAACAATCCATTCATCTGGATATAGATCTGCTACTATAGACCCACCTTCATTTTCAATTTCAATACTCCCCCGTGGACCAAAACACCTTTCAAGGGTATCCCTGGTTGTTTTGGCTTCTGAAATTGGGGGAAGAATGTTGTCACTGATAGATTCTTTTATGCATTTCAATGAAAAGGCATCTTTTTGCCTCTTCACTTCCATATCTAAAAAGATCTCAAACATCTCATGTAGTCGCTTTGACTTTCTTAGCCTCTTGTATTTTCCCATTTGATCGCTGACGAAATGCGTCTCAACAAAGAAATCAAACTTGAAATATGGCGACTATCCCTTTAACATCCCTTTGGTTCACAACCTCTTTTTCTAATTCCCTCTTTTAGAAAAAAACTCTTTTACACAATATAATGCCCTTTAAGTTATGAACCTTTTACCACACGTAGGCTTTTAATAAAATACTTTTGCACCCATGTACTTCTACATATTAACTTTTTAACCTGACACAATCCCTTTTTAAAAAAAATTGACTTTTCACCTTATGCCTTCGATTTCCTTTTCACGATAAACGAACCATAGACGAGAATGGAACGTGCTTTTAACGTAATTACAAAATTACATTTGACGGTTTGCCTTGCAATATCAAACCGGATTCCCTTTGAGACCAAAACTTACGCATTTCGCTTTACTTTTCAGAGAGAATCGTGGCTGCGAAATTTTGACATTTTGGAATTTTGGTACCTTAACGCTCTGTGCGTTGAACATATGCCATGTGAACATATGCCATGTGTGTTGAAAATATAATTTCAACTGTCGCTCGGTCAAACAATGTTTAATCCAGCAAAACCGCCATGAGCTTCTCGGACTGCTTTTGCGTGAAGGCAGTTTTCGTACACAAGAGACCCGAGAAAATTTAGAGTTGATGCATGCTTCTCGCCATACGTAAGCATTTCTGACATCTCGGGTACTATCATTCAATCAAGTAAGGCCTCCCGATATTCTCCTCCGCCGTCCGATCTACTCCATCGATGTCTGTCGTCGATTGTTCCAAGATGCATACGAGCCTGCAGTTAATGTTGCGTGGAGTAAAATACAAGCTTGGTTGACTGCAGACTTTTTCCATGAAGGCATTTAATAAGTTGTCATAGGTGTTGGTAAACATTTAAGTTTTTTTTATTTACGGCACGTAAAATGTAATTGTGTGTTTTTGTTTTGTTTTCATATATGTTTTGCTTTAGTTTTCATATAAAAGAAATGTGTGTTGACTATTTGTAATATGAGAGCTCGGAGGAGCGAAAGAGAACAAAGAGAGAAATTGCACAGCAGTGCATAAATAAAATGGTGGAGCGCATGTATTTTCCAGGAGTTGAACTTTGTTGATTTTTGCAAGAGAATATCGCACAACAATGCGTAGAAGAAGTATGAGAGTTTTTGTATTTCTTTGTATTTTTATTTTGTGATATGCACAGCAGTGGGAAACAAGAAGTGGTAAATGTAAAAGCTCTTTTATAGCAGTAAATCCATGTAAATTTATTTTACAGCAGTGAATGAAGATTTTACACAGCAGTGTAAAAATCATTTTGTAAAAGAGACAGAGTTTTACTGAATGTTTTTTTTGGGTGAATCCCTCTCAGCATAGAGGATGAATATGTATCAGTGATTTTTGTTTTAATGAATAGAAATATTTTTATGGTGGTGTAATACTTTGTCCTCAGTAATTTTTTTTTAAAGCTTCCCTGTGCACAAAAGATCCTGTGGAGTAAAGGAAACAGAGCATTGCCTCTGTGTGTTTTATTTTTGTGTTTTTGGGATTTTACTAGAAAAAATCCCCGACAGTGGTATCAGAGCGGGTTTAGGCTCCTTGAAGGTGTCAAGAAGCTGAAGGAAGGTTCCTTTTGTTGCAGCAGTAAATCTTCTCAGCAGAGTGAATACAGTAAAAAATGATCCAGGTATTTCTCAGCTAGTTTTTTGTGTTGCTGTTGAAGAAACAATCAGTTGTTTTAAAAAAAAAGTCAAGTATTTTGAAGCACAGTTAAGAATGGCAAGGTCAAAGAAGAAAGTCTCCAGTCCTCCTAAAAATGTCTCCCTCTTCTACTAAAATAGAAAACAATCAATTTGTAAGCATTCTATTTGAGGCTCCAAGGTTCAATGGGAACTTTGATATATGGGAAATAAAAATGAGGATTTTCTTACAGTCTGAAGGGATTGAAATCTGGGAATCAGTGATTGATGATAGTAAGATGGATGGAGAATCCAAGGAGTACAATGCAAAAGCAGCAAAGACAATCTTGGATGGACTGCCTGATTCCGTAAAGAAGAATTTAGGAAAATATTCATCAGCAAAGGATATATGGGACAAACTTCATGACCTTCACTCAAAGGGAGCACTGACCATGACCATCAGTCAAGAAGGAAATTCTGAACCCATCATAGAAGCTGAAAATGAGAAGGTCAACCTCATCAAGCTTCAAGTACAAGAAATGGATGAAGAGCTCGCCAAGCTTAAGAAGGAACTTCATGAGAGCAAAAGGAAGCATCATGAAGAAGTCATATCCATGAAAAATCAATTAAATAAAGCAAAGAAGCAGGAAGATGCCTTGTCAAGTCAACTTGAACAAAGGCACAAGAGAGTGAACAAACTTGTAGAAGAGATTGGACAGTACAAGGTAGAGGTCTCCTCCCTTAAGTCTGAACTACAAGAAGCCAGGAAGCAAGCACAAAAAGCTGAGAAGAAAATGAAGAGAAGTCAAGCAAATAATGAAGAAATCTCCAAAATGAAGTCAGATATCATCTCCCTTAAAATAGTAGCAGCTAAAGCTACTCGTAGCAAGGAAGAAACTGAGGAACAACTTGCAAAGAAGAATACTGAGTGTGAAAGATTGGAAGAAGAGATTGTCCTCCTCAGGAAAAAGATTGAAGGGATAAACAAAATCATGAAGAGCTCGCAAGCCTTGGATGACATGCTCAGCTATCATAGATCTCCATTTGATAAATCAGGACTCAGGTACGTAGGTGAACCCTCAAACAAGAATGAAAATGCTTTAAGCAAAAGAGATGTGAAGAAGCCAGAAAGAAAGTGTGATGCTTCTAGTTCCAGCAAAGGCAAGGAGAAAAATCAAGGCTGCAATGGAAAAAATTCTACTCCAAGTAGAAACCCAGCTCCAAAAGGAAATGTAGATAATGTCAAAGAAGCAAGCGGGAATGGTTATCATCAAAGAATCTCAAGGCAGAAAGGCTTCAGAAGTACATCAAGGAAACCTCCATCTCCCAGGTACCAAAATTCATTTTTTGGTTATTGTTATTCTTGTTCAAACTTTGGTCATAAGGCAAAAGACTGTAGAGCATTTCATAGAGATAGATGTTATGGTTTCCGACAACCTCCAAGGAACAATTTTACAGGAAGAAATCATGAGATCTCATTCATGAACAATGTAGAATGTTTCAAGTGTCATAACATTGGGCATATGGCACGTGATTGTAACTTAACATGGGCTCTTACACAAGGTAGACCCATGCAAAAGAAGAAAGTTACACAAGTATGGAGAAGGAAGGAAATACAGTCTGAAAGTCCCTTGAGCTCTCCAATCGATATAAGTTTCTTTTGAGAAGACTCTGCCAAAAGGAGACGATGCATACAGTTAAGGGGAGCATGGACAGCGATGACAACACAGTCAATTTGGAATCCACCATCGTGCAGCAGGAAAACAGCTCAGGAAAAACCAGCTACCTTATCGGACAACAACCGACCTGCAGCAAATAAATGTTAGGTGGAGTAAAAGTTTGGTTGACCAGCATTTCAGAAAAACATTAAATGAAGTTCAATGGCATTTGTAAATGGTTGGTGAAGATTTAATTTTAATGTTTTATATTTGGTCACGGGAGTATGGCTCAAAATAAAAATAAAAAAAATTTCATATGTTTTTTATGTATTGTGACCAATGCAGCTGCATGAAAAAAATGTTTTTCCCTTGAGTAAAAAAAAATGGAGTGCGCAGCCATGCATGAATTTTTTTTGTTGAGAGTGTTTATTTTATGCACAGTAGTGCAGAGGTGAAGCAACATTAAGCTTGTGGAAGCAGAAGCCATGAAGGTATGTGTTTGTAATGGTTGTTAAATGAATTATATGCATTGTAATGCAAAGCAAGGAGATCCTCACATCAGTGCGAAGGCAGAACAAAAGGCAAGAGATGAAAAGTGAAATGGTTCGCAGCAGCGAATAAAAACCCAGGGGAACACAACAGTTTGACAGGAAGAAATACTTGAGCAAATGAAAGTTTGGAATTCCTTTTTACAGGTGCTTATAGTTTGTTGAAACGAATGGGAATCAAAAGGTATTTTTTTTTTAATGTGAAAACTCAATTTTAAATGTAATGAGAAATTTCACACATGAGTGAATGTGGAAGAAATTTTTATTTTATAGCAGTAAACCAAAGTAAGAATTTCTCAGCTTACAGCAGTAAATGCAAAAGTTTTTAACACAGCAGTGTGTAGAAGATGCAAGGGTTTTTCATTGCATATGTATTGGCAATGAAACACACAGTAGTGCGAAGAAAAAAAAGATAAAGAACGGAGAAGCTTGCAAATGGAGTATAGGTTTTTACAGCAGTGTGAATGGGAATGCACAACAGCGGGGTAATTTTGTGAACCTCATGCATTGAAATGTATAGTAGTTTTTATGTAATGTAAAGAATGGATTTGTAAGGTTTTGTTGAGATAAAAAAAACATAGCAGCATGATGATGTTTGGATGTTCACTAGTGGGAAAGGAAAGGAATGCGCATCAGCGCAAATCTCATAATTTTTGTTGGTGAAGATATGCCAGTAATGTGAAGCAAGTGAAGAATGTAGAAGCCTGAGCAGAGTAAATGAACCAGAAGACTTCTACAACAGTAAAAGTAAATTTTATTTTTCACACAGCAGTGAAAAAGAGTTAAGTAAATTTTGTTTTGTTGGGAGATTGAAATACATTGAAATGCAGTGCGAATGTAATCAGGTTGTATGTAAGAAAGTTTTTCACATAGCAGTGAATGAGGATTTTACACAGCAGTGTAAAATTGTTTGTAAAAAAGGCAGAGTAATATTTTTGTTGTTTTTGGAACTGCATCTAAAAGCAGTATCTGGTTGTAATCCCTCTATGTGAGGAAGTGAAGTTTTGTTGGATCCCTCTGTTAAAGAGGAAGGTGTCTTTCAGCACAGTGTCTGATGAATCCCTCTGTCAAGAGGAAGATGCTTTTCAGCATAGACTGGTGAATCCCTCTGGTTTAGAGGAAGAAGCTCTTCAGCATAATCTCTGGTGAATCCCTCTGTGTGAGGAAGACTCTTTCGTTGTTTGTGGAACTGCGGCTGAAGCAGTGTTGGTGAATCCCTCTTAAGAGGAAGATCTGTTGTCTTTGGAGAATCCCTCTGTGAAGAGGAAGATGTTTTTTAGCATAGACAGGTGAATCCCTCTAGTTTAGAGGAAGATGCTTTTCAGCATAGACAGTGGTGAATCCCTCTGTTAAGAGGAAGACTCTTTTGTAACAGCTGCATGTCAAGGAGTTGAGAAAGTCTTTGGGTATGACTGAATGCCCAGCAGTTGAAATTAAAGGGGAGTGTTGAAAATATAATTTCAACTGTCGCTCGGTCAAACAATGTTTAATCCATCAAAACCGTCGTGAGCTTCTCAGACCGCTTTTGCGTGAAGGCAGTTTTCGTACACAAGAGACCCGAGAAAGTTTAGAGTTGCTCTCCCCATATGTAAGCATTTCTGACATCTCGGGTACTATCATTCAGTTAAGTAAGGCCTCCCGATATTCTCCTCCGCCGTCCGATCTACTCCATGGATCTCCGCCGTCGATTGTTCCAAGATGCATACGAGCCTACTGTTAATGTTGCGTGGAGTAAAATACAAGCTTGGTTGACTGCAGACTTTTTCAATGAAGGCATTTAATAAGTTGTCATAGGTGTTGGTAAACATTTAAGTTTTTCTATTTACGGCAGGTAAAATGTAATTGTGCGTTTTTGTTTTGTTTTCATATATGTTTTGCTTTAGTTTTCATTTAAAAAATTGTGTGTTGACTATTTGTAATATGAGAGCTCGGAGGAGCGAAAGAGAATAGAGAGAGAAATTGCACAATAGTGCATAAAGAAAATGGTGGAGCGCATGTATTTTCCAGGAGTTGAACTTTGTTGATTTTTGCAAGAGAATATCGCACAGCAGTGCGTAGAAGAAGTATGAGAATTTTTGTATTTCTTTGTATTTTTATTTTGTGATATGCACAACAGTGGGAAAAAAGAAGTGGTAAATGTAAAAGCTCTTTTACAGCAGTAAATCCATGTAAATTTATTTTACAGCTGTGAATGAAGATTTTACACAGCAGTGTAAAAATCATTTTGTAAAAGAGACATAGTTTTACTGAATGTTTTTTTGGGTGAATCCCTCTCAGCATAGAGGATGAAAGGAAACGCCGATTAACGTGCTTGCTCCTCTGACTGCTCAGGGTTAGTGGTGTTACTAACACTGGTTTAAAGCGTGGAAAGCGTTAATTTCCAAAAAAAAAAAAGGTCCTTCAATTTATTTCGCCTTCCCATAGCTAGTTTCTAGTTTCCTTGCTGCTTCTTCAATTAATTTCCAAAAAAAAAAATCCTTCAATTTATTTCGCCTTCCCGTAGCTGGTTTCTAGTTTCCTTGCTGCTTCTTCAATTAATCTAAAAAAAAGTATTTCAATTTATTTCACCTTCCCGTAGCTGGTTTCTAGTTTCCTTGCTGCTTCTTCAATTTTCTGCTGCTTTCTCAAAGAGGCTTACACTCTCTCTTCACTCCAGGACTTTCTCTGCGTAGTATTACAAATCACTTAAATAAAATTACATTGGAAACATCACTAATAAATGACTGGAGTCAAATTCGACTAAATTAGACATGACTAAAACCCAACTAGGACACTTGGACGGGCAGTTTTGACACCTAACAAGTAGTTGAGATTAGATTCTCTAACAAAACCCACTCCAACAACTCCTCCTGAATCAAATTCTTCACATTCAGCCAAAACCCAGCTAGTATCTCATGAAATGGAATACTACATCATATAAGAGAGCTACTATTACATTACTTGAGCTTATGAAATTAAAACTCAACCAGAGTTGTTTCTCAAATAACTAAAAGCAGTGTCCTCTTCCCGTAGTTGTAATCTCTTAGGCTATTTAAGAAATGGGTAGGCCTCCCAGTACTTCATAAGACAAAATGAGTTCAACTGATATTGCTTTAATAGATGGTATATCCAAATCTCATACACCTCCATTTCTTTTGACTTTTGAAGCCTTCGATAAGAATTTTCACAATTTGTTAGTAGATTCTGGAACTTCATCCAACATTCTACCAAAAACTGTTTGTGAAAAATTGAATGTGAAAACCCAAAAAACTGTTGTTCGCATTGTGCAGCTAGATTGATTTCAAGTCGAGGTTATTGGGGAAATCAATCAGGTACTTTCATCAAACCCGAAAGTGTGTCAAGTAATTGACATTCTTGTGGCTAATATACCTAAATTCTTGATTTGATCCAAGTAGTGACCGGTCCGAAAAACTTCATGGCTATATGTGGCTTCCTTAGAGTAGTAAGCCAAATATCGTCACAATAAAAAACATTTAAAGTATATCGTCACATACTTGAGCCTATACAGCCATTTACTTTTCCAACATTTATTCATACATGAACGTCTCTTCCTACAAAAATTTGTTTGGAAATAACTTTTCTATAAAAAAAAATAATGTAGAAAAAAACATAAATAAGTCTATGCCGAAGGAATAAAAAAAAATAAACCATTTACTGCTTAGTGTACGAAAAAAAATAGGGAAAAACTGTTGATAATAGTATAAAAAAATGCACAGGCAGAAATAGAAACATCATATAAACATATTTTATCTGTTGCATTCACTGCAACACTGACTGGTCGGTGGAGTGGTGGTGCTTAGAAAAGACCTCCATTAATATCAAGAAACAAATTACAAAAAAAACGACTTTTGAATATGTAATTTCAATAAACAAATTACAAGAAAAACGACTTCTGCCATATTCATAGATTGACGTTATCTTTTAAGGTCGCAAATGGCATTTCCCTTTGCTCGAATCAAATTAATTTGGGGAAGAAAATTTAGAAATTACTAAAGTAATTTGTGAATTCAGTAAATACATGTAGAAAGACCGAGGCCAGCAACCACCATAACAGCACTCTAACTCTAACTTTGCTGGCTTTTCCTGAATGAAATTATATCAAATTAGGTTTAATATACAGGAATTGAACACTCCATGCAGCAGATGAACAATAAGCACCATCTTTAAGCCCACGATTATTTTAGGCAATGCCGACGCTTATTTTGGGCAACCAATTTTGTATAGCTTGTAGTGTCTTTGAGAACGAATCGACCAGAAACGCCCTAAAGAAAGGCGCACATAGAGTCCAACCCTTGCCAGATCCTTGCCAGATGCCACTGCCACTGTTGGGTATTTTTGTTTGTAATGGGAAAATACCAAAACTAGAAAAATAAAACACAGAGGCAATGCTCTATTTCCTTTGCACCAGGATCTTTTGCACAGAGGAGTCTCTTTAAAAATTAGTATTCCACCACCATAAAATGATTTCTATTCATTAAACAAAAACACTTACATATTCATCCTCTTTTACTCAGAGGGATTCACCAAAACATTTTAACAAAAACTACTCTGCTTCCTATGAAATTTTACACCACTGTGTGTAAATATTTCATTTATATTCATTGCTGTGTGAAAACAAAACTTACAGGGATTTACAGATTTACCTTTTCACTACTGTGTGAAACAATTCATGGTTTTCAAACAAAACTATCCACTGGTTTTCTTCATTCATTTCTCCTTCTACTCCTGTACTGCTGTGCAATTTTTTTTACTTCTTACATTACAATACAAACCAAAAAAAATTCTTTACCCTGCTGCTGCATTTTTTTTACATTTCAAACCCAAAGAAAACTCATGCACTTCTGTGCGTTCCCCTGCAATACATTATTTTCTCTGGTCTATACTCCGGTGTTGTGGACCCTTGTTTTTTTTTCACCGTGTGCGATTACATAACACACATTGCAATCCCTGTGTGTAATACAATATGACTATATTGGAGTCAACATTATTTAAAAAAACATATATCAAAAAATAATAAAAAACTTACATTGTATTTTAACCCATGCTTCGTATTAACGCGCCGTATTAAAACTTTACCAAAAACATGACATTGTATTAACTTAAGGTATGGGACGGTCCACGCTGCATTAATTTTAATAGGCCCCCGTATGAACTTTGGAAAACTATATCGGCGGTGAACCTTCCCTTGAATCGGACTACGGAGAGTAATTTTCTTAATCGGACGCATATCGGGGGACCCCTTCTGACCGACATTTATCGTCCGATAAATGTTAGGAGGTGATGTCACGGCAATCTACGTGGCTGCTCCAAATTGCATCGGAGCCTCTTGTCCGGAGACCGCTTTACGCTGAAGGGTGGTGCGATGGCTTACCGCCAGTTTCCTGGTTTGCTTCGGGGTGGTTTTGACACGCCGTTGACTGCTGGTCTGCGCGGGCAGTGAAATTATAATTTCAACACTCCCCTTTAATTTCACCTGCTGGGCATTCGGTCATACCCAGACACTTCCTCAAAAATTCAAAGCTTTTCTGATCCAGTGGCTTTGTCAAG
>APFE031639284.1:95079-118115 GCA_000404065.3 Pinus taeda | reverse complement strand
CTTGCAGGGGACAGTGGATTATGGTCTGGACTACAGGCAGGGAGATGGAGTGAGATTGGTAGGTTACACTGATTCTGATTGGGCAGGTTGTGCTTCTGATAGGAAGAGCACTTCAGGGTGCTGTTTTGGGTTGGGTTCAGCAGTAGTGTCATGGTTCAGCGGGAAGCAGCAGTCAGTAGCACTGAGTTCAGCAGAAGCAGAGTATATGGCAGCCAGTCTAGCTAGTTGTGAGGCCATCTGGCTTCGCAAGATGTTGTTTGGATTATTTGGTCAGCCGTTGAGACCTTCAGTGATTTACTGTGATAATCAGAGTTGCATTAAACTCACAGAGAATCTAGTATTTCATGACAGGTCAAAGCATATCGAGATCAAATATCACTTCATCAGAGACTATGTTCAGAAGAGAGCTGTGAAGCTTGAGTATATTCCCACTAATGAGCAGGTTGCAGACATGCTTACCAAAGCCTTACCACGGGGCAAGCATGTTTACTTCAGAGACAAGATGGGTGTGGTGAGGAACACCTTCCTCGGTAAGAGGGAGTGTTGAAATTTGGTACCGGAGGACAGGTGGTTCCCTTAAGCTTTGATCTTTGGCCTAGGGAAAAGTGTCCACAAGATTTTAATTTTTCTCCTAAAGTGACTTTATAAATTTTTATAAAGTTAAAATCTAATTTAAAAGTGACTTTAAGTGATAAAGTTACTAAGTCTAATTTTAAAGTGACTTTTATAAAGTCAATGAAAAATTAGAAAGGAAAAAGTGACTTTGGAAATAAATGACTAAGTGGGTCTTTATTAAAGTGGGTGAATTAAAAAATAGAAAGTGAGATTTAAATGTGCATTTAATCTCAGGCATTAATCTAAATCTATTTCAGCCATTGGATTTAGAGATCACCCAAAAGTCACTTGGATCACCCAAAAGTCACTTGGAGTTATATTAAAGGAGGAAAAGATCATTCATTCTTTCGTGAGCAGATTGGGAGAAGGAGAGCAAGAGAGCAAGGGAGATTTCTAGACAAGAAGGAGAAAGAGGCAGCAGTTTGGTACACATACCAGGCAGCTCTTCAGCAAAATCAGAACAGTAGAAAGACAAGCAGAACAGCAGCAAGAACAAGCAGAAAAAGCTGATTTTTTGCTGAAAACTGAGAAGTTTCCAGGTGGTCCGTTGGGCTGAAAACGGATAAGTTTGTTTGCTGAAAATAAAAATTATTTTGCTGTAATTTTTGCTGAAAATTTCTTCCTGTAAAAAGACATTTTTCAGAAATAAAGAAGAGCTCTCAATTTGGTTTTCCCCAAGAGTTGTAGGAAGTTTTTCCAGGGTCACGTTGACCAAAAATATCAGTGTTTTAATGTGTTTTAATGGCTGTTTATTACTGCTGATTTTTATTTCTGCAATTTCCAGCATTCTGTAAATTTTCCAGAATTTGTGTTTTTAGAAAAATTTATTTTTTTCAGCTTATTGAATGTACGGTTATGGGAAAGGGCATTTAACTACATGGGAGAAATAAGGAGAAACTGAAAAGCGGGGTGGGAAAACAAAAATTTTAACATCCAGATCCTATGGTCTCTGTCCATATCGTGTGGGTAAGTTGCGTGACCTTTACTGGCACGATGTCAGCAACTTTCTCTCTCATCTGCTAGACACGTGTAACCCAGTGTATGGAATCACATGGGACTCAGTCGAACCCACTTGCGACCTGAAGTGCTCACGATATCCTGCTAGTTTTGGCACAGGACCCACCTTTGGATGGAATTGACGATTTTTGTATGGTTTTATGCCTTTTCCTCATGACCAAGTGCTTGGGGCTTTCCTTCACTAAGGGGGATGCCCTGCGATATGCGATTAGCACTTTGTTTTTTGATTTGGCCTCGCGATTTCCAATTTGTGCTAGTGCGTGGTAACCATGCGCCAACGGTCTGTGTGCTTTGATCAAGGGTCCTCGTTGTTTCATGCTGACCAAAAATTGCCATTGTTCAAAGGTTATTTCTGATAAGCTTGATATTCACAAGACTTTGAACTTTGGCATGAGTTTATTTACAGAGTTTGGGTAATTTTAAGAGAGTTTAAGGATCCAATTCAGATCATGCCTTCCCACTAAAATAACTTTTGGTCCACCAAAAGACTGTTATACTAATATGAGTAGTAAATGAGAGTAACACAACTCTCTTCTTTCAGCCTCCCTACACTTGCCTTTGCATAGTTGTTATAGAAATTTTTGGGCACTTCAACCCCAATCACAAATTTCCATAAATTAAGGGATCTTAAGTCCCTGAAAGGGTTTCTTCACTACCTAAAGGAACAAGGTCAACTGATTACATCATCTCCCAGAAGTTCTCCACTCAAAACTACTCATAAATGGTCAAAACTGGACCATACTGAAAGCTCCATGCAAAGGGTGCGATGCATATCACCTTCCCAATGTAAACAGGGTGTGATCCAATAACTATTTTGATCCTCTATAGGGTGCATGGTCGGGAATGGACAAATGGAAGGGACCCAAAAATGCGAGGTGGAAGATCAGGAATCTTCCATGAGCTTCCCCTCTGACCTTTCCACTCCATTTCGACCAAGGATGAGTAAGAAGATCTTCATTCTCCAAGTGGAAGCAGGAACTATCAGAGAGAAGACACTAATCAAGATCCCAAAAGATGACTCACCTCTCTGTAATCATCTATATATGGATCCCTCATCACAGAGATCCAGGGGCTGGAATTTTGTAACTTATAGAGAAGTCTTGTTGGTATTGTGGTGTACATTCACACTGTTGGGTGATTTTGCTTTGCTTGAGGTGAAAGAAGGGCTTCTTATCTAGAGGATGATGTTGGGTCAGAGCTGCCCATGGTTGTAATCCTCTTGCTACTTTTTTTCTGAATAAATCTATTCTTGTCTCCTTCCATATCCTGGTGTAATTGTTTATATATGCTTGTATATGGTTAATGTACATCTGATCCTGCATTATTTATGAATTTAGATCCTTGTTTCTTGCATAGTAGTATGTTGCTGTGATTCTACAAGTCCTTTTGAAGCTGAGCACACAAAGAGCGAGCAACAAAACTCTATCAAGAAGGAGAGGGAATCGAGCGCAAGACTCAGGTTGGCCCTCTTGGTTCTCCTCTCATATATTTTTTGCATAAAAGGAATCAATAGTAGACTTTGATTGTTTGTTTCTAAGATAGCCACCCATCTTAGTGGGAATAGCAGTATCCGTGTGGACACTATTCCCATATAACAAAATGGCGACTCCGCTGGGGAGCGACTAGATTACTTATTAGCCTATCTATCCTTGTTTCTTTTATAAAAATACAAATGGAGCCTAAAGTCAAGCCAGCTAGCCTTCGAATTGCATTTGTCATACAAATGCAAAGTAGATCAATGCTACTTCAGTCAATCTCCAGGTTTTTGTTTATAAATTAAACAATAGATCCGCAAGTAATATAATTTCCCTAAGTAGTGTCTTAAGTAACCTCTTAATTCACCCCTGTGTTTTTACATACATTGATTTGTACTTATTAAGCTTAAACACCTGAACTAAACTGCAAACTGTGAGTGAAGTCTCGTTCAAAGTCTTGCACTATAACCATTGCACCCTACCTTCAAGGCAGCCTGTATGCATCGCACTTCCCGAATGGAGTAATTGCACTGCATACTGAGTTCACTGTGTAACAGGTGCGATGGTCAGGGAGGATTGAATTTGCCCTCCGACTGTGGATTTTTCTCACTATTTTCAGTCTTATTCAAGAGTTTCTATTGTCTATAATCAGTTTTCTTCTGTGAATACCCTCTTCTCTAACATTATTCCGCCTCCTTAGTGCAAAGAACTATAAACGTTTTTATGTATTGTGCGTCGTTTTAGTTCTCTTTTGCAAAAATTAACATAGTCGAACTGTCGTCTCTAGATCTGAAAGTGTCATAGCTGTTGTTTTCAGTTTTAGAAAGCAATCCCATTGTTTAGATAGTTGATTATACGATTATTATTGCATAAGACTTGATTTACTAGTTTTAAAGTGTCGAAAAGCAATTTCCATTTCAAAATCGCAAAGTGTCTCTCTTGTTTTCACTTCGTTTTGAAAAAGAATTTTGTTGAGTACAGTTGCTTTAAAAGTAATTCAATTTTGCTAAGCAAGATCAACTTTAAAAGGAAAACTGCTAAGCAAGATCAACTTAAAATAAATCTCAATGAAGATAACAACGCTTTGGAACTTAATGCAACATCTAGAGGTCTAGGCTAGAGACCTATTCCAGCGTCGTAAAGCCTGGTAACTATTGCTTTCAGTGTTGGTTGGGTGATTCCTCCACTCTGAGATGATAAGTGCTAGTACGGACTTGTGCTCCCATGTATCGTCGCATATATATTGGGAGACCACTATAGGCTGCATCCTTTATCCTTAGGAAGTCGTGTCTGCCACCCTATCGATCGTAATGCACCGAACACAGCATTTGAGAACACTGACTGCCGTACCGTAAAAAGTATTCTGCAGTTTTCAGACTCCTTAAAGGAAAAGGTCCTCTAAGCTCTTGTCACTTCAAGCTCAATAAAAATTGAAGGCAACTAGAGTCATCTTCAGTTTTTGCTTGAATCATTAAAATTGAAAAAACAAGTTGTGTCCAAGTGTCTAAAAATTTATTTTAAATCGGAATAACATCACAAATTCCCCTGTTGATCTTCAGGTTAAGAAAATGGAGTCTACCAACCAAGGATTTCCTCGTGAAGGAAATCCTAGTCCCTTCCTATCTTGGAGAGATGTTGGTCCACCCCATATGGCCACTTTGTCACTTCCAAGATTGACAATTGGTGTTCCAGTCTGGCTCTTCTCTACCTCTGTCATTCAGAATCCCACAATTCCTGAACAGTCTAACCAGCAACTAGACGACACTAGAGTTGCTTCCCAACCTTCTACTTCATCTGATTCTCCTTCTCCTCCTTCCTCTCCGCTTGACAAAGCCGATAAAGCTAAAAGTCAAGTAACTGAGAAGAAAAAGAAGCAGAAAGAGAAAAAGGAAAAGAAGAAAAAGGAACCAAAATCGAAAGGGAACAACCAAGTATCGTCTAGAAAAACTCCACACACCGCACAGTCAAAACCTAAATCTCCTTGTGTCATTTTCAATTTAGACCACTATCACCGAGATTTTCCCTGCATCCCTCGGATCTTAAGGGACTGGTCTCCTCGTTTGCACCATCTGGTAGCATCAACCTCTGGTGATCATGTTGAATGCTCACTGTCAACCAGTGAAAGTGAAGCACATGGACAGAAAAGGAATACTAAACTTCCTTGTAAGTTGTGTGAAGGCAATCACACCATCCACCGTTGTCCCTTCCTTGAAGAGGCTAAAAGAGTTTTAGATAATCTTCTGGTTTCACCGTTACGACTTCCTCCTAGATATCAAAAACTCTTGCAGAGTCCTCAACTAGTTGAAAATCCGGCTGGCCCATCCTTGTGGTTAGCTGAAGCACCTATCGTTGAAAATCAACCTTCGAAATCCATACCAGAGGAAATTCAAAGGGTTGATATGGCAGTTGAACCAATATTTCCTTCAGAGTGCTCATCTTTGAATGATACCGTCACTGAAGAGAAGGAGAACGACACCGTTCAAATTCTTTTCATCAACACCGACTCCGATGAGCTTGGGGGCAGTCCTCCCGTTCCTTTACCGCAGGAAGGAAGTTCATCAAAGTTCTACCCGGCCGTCTATCCGGTCCCACGACCAAGCAAACTAGTGGTTTCCTTCAACTAGAACCTACTAGGCAGACCCCATTTACCAGCCAGCATACCATTCAGAATTATTGTACAAGCTTATAGAATGGTCATCGTTGGTACCATCATTGATGAAGGGGCTTTTGTGAGTATCCTTTCCTCAACTGCTTGGAAAGTGCTTGGTTCGCCATCGCTTTTGCCTGAAATGAGAAATCTAACAGGCTTTGACAAAGGAACCAGTCGACCTTTAGGGATCCTTCAAAATGTGCCCATTACTTTGAGAAGGAAAACTGTTCACATGAATGTTATGGTTGATCAAGGACCTTTGGATTACAATCTACTCCTTCGATACGACTATATTTATTGCATGGGAGCCATCGTCTCCTCACTCTTTAGAGTAATGTGTTTTCCGCATGAAGGCAGAATGGTCAAGCTTGTAGACCAAATGTCATTCCCTGGTTCACACATCTCAAATAGTCAAATCCCATCCCTGAATGGTCTTTTCACGTAAGAAATGTCTCATCGGTCTCTAGTCCGTCCACCTGATGAGCGCGAGTGATTCAGGAAGATGTGACTTAAACCCAGGGGGCATGCACCCTGGTCTGCTTCGGTAGGAAAACTCTGGGTATAGGGTAGGTTTCGGCGAAGGATATATGACTAGTTCGATACCCATGAAAAGGGATTAGACCGGATAAGATACCTCCATTAGAAGGTAGGCCTTTCCCGATAGAACAAATGTTTTGTCTGCAAATTGAGGGGTAACCTGGAAACTCTACTTCGCTATACCTGGGGGACTTCTAAGAGCGGCTATTTATTTTTTAAATTTGTAGGACCTCTAACCCTTTAAACCCATAAGGCTAGTCATTTCCTAGCTTGCGTAAAGAAAGGATCCGTGGCAAAGCTTTAGAGATGTAAGCCACTTCAAAATAGCATCTCGAATGAGACATTTTTATCATATGACTGGCGAGCAATGTTGTCACGGAGTTCAAGCTCGTTAAAAAATAAACTCTCCATGAGCAGTTTTAGCACATAGTTTAAGGTCGTTAAAAAATAAACATAAGTCATGAGCAAGTGTTTCCCCCAACGTTTAAGCTCATTAAAAAATGAACCGGTAAATAACCATTGTGAATGCCTTATCGCCAGCTTTTGAGCCTTGGTCGTGTTCTCGCCATCACCTCCACTCTGTTTTTAGCCGATCATTCACCCCCATATGATTGTTTACCTCTTCGAGGAACATCTGCGAAGAGTGATTCTGTTAGCTATCCTTGTGACACTGCCGTGATTGGAAAATTCCAAATCTTACCTGGAATTAACTGCTACCTGAAACTATCACTCATTCCTCAAAAACAAGTCTTCTTTAAGCTCTTTTCACTTGACTCGTAAAATATGAAAATATTGCCAAGCGATTGGCCTCTCCGGCTCGTAAAAGGCACCGGAAGTGCCATCCCTCCTCTAGATTTTAATATTTTTAGACCTGAGGGATTATTACAAAAAAAGATCGAGTGCTTGTCTTGTTCGGCTCGTTAAAACTATCAAAAATTCATGCCTTTTGTATTATTTTACACTTTTTCGGACTTAAGGGATTATTCAACGAAAAATAATCTTCGGAGTCTTCTTTCCGTTTCTTTCAGACTCTCTAAAATTGAAAGTGACCGAGTTATCTTTGTCATTAAACTCGTTAAAACTAATAGCGACAACCTCATCCAACAGGACGAGAATGAGTTTCACTGTCGCTAGGCTCGCTAACATATAGCGACAGGTTCACCCGAAGGGCGGATTATAGAACAAGCATATGTTATCCTCCTCAAGCTTGACAAAAATAAAGAGGTACTAGTCAGCAATGACTGGGGAAAATTGGGAAGAAAACAAGAAGAAACTTTATTGGTAGCAAGTCGCTCTTGAACATGACAGTTTCCTTCCGCATCCATGCCGGGTTGGGTTGTTCCATTCACTGGTCTTCACCATTGGTCCATTACACCATCCATCTCTAGGGTTAACGCTACCAATACATCGTCAGTGTCGCTGATATGTTCAAGAGAAGTCATTCAGACAATTCACCTGAGTCTCACCCACTGCAATACATTCATGCTTCATTCCTTCATGACCACCACCCTGAACCTCATATCGTCAGTTTGTTTTCACCTCCAAAATCATTTGCTTTGTTCCATGTCGTTGATGTGCGATTCATTAAGGCCCTCCTGCGATGGGTCGTTTCTTGTCGACATCAGCTCATTATCCAAGAATTTGAATTAGGAACAACCCTTTCAGTACTTTGAAGCTTGCATGCCTCAATGGAAAGTTTCTCACTTTCGGCGACAGGTTTACATCAATGGCCTTCGACCGAGAGATTTTGCGTGGTGTTCGACGCCAAGTCCTTTCTTACAACACCTAAATTGTACTTTAGTACCTTGAGGGTCATTGTCATTATTGGTGATTCCTCTCGCGCTTGTTAACAACTTACATCATTGGCTGGTAATCAGGCGATGTCTTTCCATGTTCGACTCCAAAACATTTTTCACATGGATCGACTTGTACTCCGAGTGAAGATTGGCCAAGTTTGAATACCCCGGATCTAGTTTCATCCATCCTGGCTGCGATATATTCAGGAATATAAAAACATCCGTTGTACATCATTGTCCAACAGATGATCATCCAAATAAAAGGATGATGTGTCCATATCATCAGTCTGTCATACAGACGATCGTTTGTCCTATGTACATGAAAATGAGTTTATAAAGCTGAGCATGGGAATGCCCGCCTCAGCTAGATCATGAAAAAATGTTGTCATATAATGTATTGTGTTGTATATTATTACAGGTCGCCTCCCAGCTCAGAAAAACTTCAGATCCTCATAGTAAAGCATTTCTCCTGACATCAAAAACGATTAACGACCTCATGCTTTAGGGGGAAACTATTATAGGCATTTTTGGGCACTTCAACCTCAATCAAAAATGTCCATAAATTGAGGGCTCTTAAGTCCCTAAAAGGGTTACTTCACTGCCTAAAGGAACAAGGTCAACTGATTACATCATCTCCCAGAAGTTCTCCACTGAAAACTGCTCATAAATGGTCAAAAATGGACCATACTGAAAGCTCCATGCAGAGGGTGCGATGCATATCACCTTCCCAATGTACAGGGTGCAATGCATACTGTTTCGCTCCTCTGTAGGGTGCGATGGTCAGGAATGGAAAAATGGCAGGGACCAAAATGTGAGGTGGAAGATCATGGAATCTTCTAGAAGCTTCCCCTCTGACACTTGCCACTCCATTTTCGACCAAGGATGAGTAAGAGATATTCATTCTCCAAGTGGAAGCGGGAACTATCAGAGAGAAGACACTAATCAAGATCCCAAAAGACGACTCACCTCTCTGTAATCATCTATATATGGATCCCTCATCACAGAGATCCAGAGGCTGGAATTTTGTAATTTATAGAGAAGTGTTGTTGGTATTCTAGTGTACATTCACAGTGTTGGGTGATTTTTCTTTGCTTGAGGTGAAGGAATGGATTCTTAGCTGGAGGATGGTGCTGGGTCAGAGCTGCTCATGGTTGTAATCCTCTTGCTACTTTTTTCTGAATAAATCTATTCTTGTTTCCTTCCATATCCCGTTGTAATTGTTTATATATGCTTGTATATGGTTAATGTACATATGATCCTGCATTATTTATGAATTTAGATCCTTGTTTCTTGCATAGTAGCATGTTTTTGTGATTCTACAGGGCCTTTTGAAGCTGAGCAGACAAAGAGCAAGAAGCAAAACTCTATCAAGAAGGAGAGGGAATTGAGCGCAAGACTCAGGTTGGCCCTCTTGGTTCTCCTCTCATCTATTTTCATAAAAGGAATCAATAGTAGACTTTGATTGTTTGTTTCTAAGATAGCCACCCATCTTAGTGGGAATAGCAATATCCATGTGGAAAATATTCCCGTATAACAATAGTGCCTCTGAACCACAATCTCTAACCACTTCCCCTCTTGGATGGGTTGGTCATCTTGGGAAGAACTATTTTCCTCCTTGACTTCATGTAGAACTTCTTCTGTGAACAGAAGGTAGTTTGACTTTGTTTATGCTAATCCTTGATCCAAGGTGGATCAAATGAATGTGAAGTACATCTGCTCCACAAAACTTTCATTTGTACCTGTTTGGAAAGATGCCAACAACAACTGTTAACAATAGCAGGTATACAGACAACAACTGGATGGACTAACTTCTACTTCAATAAAGACACATATTTCACATCTTGTGAACCCTTCCTTTCCTTATATCTACATACAAATGATTGACTAGATAACAAGCCAATAAAACATGTCTTTAAAACAAGTGACCCTTCAGGTCAATCATGTAGAAAAAGACCTTTGGGACTCTTTTCCAAAAGATGAAACACTTCATCATTATCTCCATTTTGGATACCAAGTTACTTCTCCCAAGCCAAAATTACATGCATCTCATGCTCATGCATGCATTCCATCTATCAACTTTCACTTAAGTACAATGTACTTTTGAAGCTAAAATGAACATATTGTTGTAGCAATAAAGTGATTTTCCTACTCAACTTCTTTCCATTTACCATTTTGGTAAGATCCAGAACCTTGCATTTATTGCACAAAGAAATGCAAACAGATGCATCAAAGGACATGCAGTCTTAATTAGATAAGAATTCTAACCATTTCTTACCAATCCATTTCAAAGTTACCTCCTTGGTTTGCACATCAGCATCAATATGTGAATCATCCTGAAACACATCAATCATGGAATCTTTATTTCCATCCTTATCATTTTCTTTTTCCACCTTCTCCTTCAACTTTGGTGGAAGCAGTGTTGGATTCAAAGTCCAACACCTTTCAGCAAGATGCCCTTGCTTATGGTAGTAAGTGCAACACATGTGCATCCTTTTGACAACATGATTTGCCTTGTCCTGTGGATCTTTGGCCGCTTGCTTCTTTTCCTTCAAAATTTTCCTATAAGTGGCCATCCTCTTCCAACATCAAGAAACATAATGGTTATCCAAACCACAAAAGGAACATGCAATTATTTTTCCATGATTTACAAAATCACAAGGAATGTGTTTAGAACCAGATTAATACTTGCCTTTTTCGCCTTTATTGCCTTCAGGAGTAGGTGAAGCAAATGAAGAAGTGGCTCCCTTTGGAATACCATCACTTTCTTCAAGGCTATCAGAGTTTCCACAACTCTTTGGTTCAAGTGTGTGCTTCTGAACATATGCATCCTACAAATGATGTTTCGAGCTATTGCATTCCTCCTTAATACAATCCTCACACTTCTGAGGTAGAGGAACTGCAATGAAACTCATTTTTGGAATTGTTTCAATGGCCTTGATGGAAGCATTGGAACTCTCTCCATAAGATTGTCCATAACTGAGACCCAAATACTTAGGCCTTTCCTCAATCATTATTGGCTCAACAATGCCTTATGCATATTTTCTCAATCCTTTTCCTTCATAGCCCGTTTTAGACATTAGCTTGGAATCTATGCCTTTAGTATGTTTTTCAAAAGAACCAATATAAGAATTCTTAGAAGAATTTGAAGACAAACTGGAATGGTTTCCCTCTTCTTCAAGTTGATACTTGACCAAGGCTTCTTTGGCAACAAAGAGTTGTGACTCCAACTCATGCATCCTTTTCAGGTTCATATTTGCAATATGAAGTTGCCTCTCCATTTCCTGCAATTTTCCAGAAAGCATCTGCTTCTCTTCCTCCATGGAATTCAACTGCTCTCTAAGTATTCTACTCTTCCTTCCATCCTCATACATTTCTCTTACCTTGTTCATCATGATTAACAAGTCTTCCTTCCTGTCTCCATCAAAGGAACTTATGAAGAAAGAAGAATTTGAGGATTCACTTGTAGAATTCGTCATTATGCAAATGAACAAAAAAACTTCAAACAAGATTATTAAAGATCTTATTCAATAACCTCTTACAACAACCTGTTGTGCTTCAAGGATTGCCCTAAGTTCCTTTGGGATAGAAGAATGCCTTTAGACCTTCTTCCTTCTTGTCCTTCCTGGAATGAGCTATCAATAGCTTTCCCTTCACCTCTGCAAACTCAAACAATAGTAAGTCTGTAACGAAGCATACAATCAATGAGGCAATCAATCCTTGACTGTCCAAAACCCTTTTAGACAAGCAATCTTTGCCCTGTCAATCAAGCACTCAGATACAACTTTATTTGAAGGTGGGGTTAATCAATCTTAAGCTTCTATACCACCTGATCTAAAAATGGGGCTCTTAGGATTCTTTTCTAACTTACAAGAACCTCTCCCACTTCCAAAGCTTTAAATTTTCCCAAATATTAATGATTAACCAATGCAAAATTAAGAAATGCTTGAAAATAAGGTGTATGCTAGCATGTGTTTTTAACTATTTATGTTCTTTTAAAATTTGGTTGTTCGTGTTGATATGTAAATACATATGATAATAGAAAAATGCAGCAATAAGCAAACACATAAGACAACAATTTAATATGGATTTCACCCGAAATGCTTGGGCTATGTCTCCTTGAGCTCTAGTCAACTCGACTAGGCTCCTTGGGATTGTGGCAATAGTTCTTTTACAAGTTCCACACTCAAACCCAATGTTTTACACAGGAACATTGGGCTCAAAACACCATCTTATCCCTTGGCTCTTGGAGATCTTCAACTTTCTAGCTCTAGCTCTTGGCTCAAGCTTTATCTTTTGCTCTGGCTTTGGCTCTAACTCTAGCTTTGGCTCTTTGGCTCAGGCTCTAGTTCTGGCTCTCAGCTCTTGCTTCTGGCACTCGCTCTAGCTCTTGGCTCTAGTTGTGGCTCATGGCTCTTTGCTCTAGCTCTCTAAGCCCTTTCTCTCAGCCTTTACATGCCTTCATGAGTCGCTCGACCTCCAAGCAACTCCAACAACAATATCCTATTGTCAATTGAGCTCTCTGGCTTTTCACTTCGCCTCCGAGTAACTCCAAAGACTCTCTGTGCATTCAACTTTTTCTCGTTGTTCGCTCTCCTGTCTTCTTCACCCCCCTCTATCTCTATTAGACTGTGGATTTAATGCATATGCTTCCTGACTATTCATTTCCACTTTCAGCTCTCTTGTTCCCTACCTCTGTCCATTGGAATCCCTTCTTCGGCTGCTACAGTCAATGCATCACACCTCATAGGGAAATGGCCACCTATTCCATAAAAGATAAGTGTCAGCTTCACCAGAAACACTCGATCGTTTGAAACAGTCATTACTTCCATTTACTCCAAGAATGCCCGAGAAACATGAATCTCTGCCAACTCATCATCCACGTTGGACTTCAAAGCTTCACAAAATATGCTCTATGATTTTTTCAAATCCGGTCATCCATCAGTCGCATCTCCATCGTTGATCTGGAGCCTCCAGATCCTATGGTCTCCGTCCATATCATGCAGGTAAGTTGCATGACCTTTACTCGCATGATGTGAGGGGTTTTCTCTCTCATCCGCTGGACACGTGTCACCCAGTGTATGGAATCATGCGAGCTTTGGTCAAACTCGCTTACCACCTGAAGTGATCGCGATATCCTGCCAGTTTTGGTATGGAACCCACCTTCTGACGGAATTGGCGATTCCTATATGGTTTTATGCCTTTTCCTCGTGACTGACCACTTGGGGCTCTCCTTCACTGAGGGGGATGCCCTGTGATACGTGATTAGCGCTTTGCTTTTGGATTTGGCCTCCCAATTGCCAATTTGTGACAGTGTGTGGTCACCATGGGCCAATGATCTACGTGCTTTGACTGAGGGTCCTTGTTGTTTCGTACTGACCACAAATTACCATTGTTCAAAGGTCGTTTCTTATAAGCTTGATATCCACAAGACTTTGAACTTCGGCATGAGTTTCTTTACAGAGTTTGGGTAACTTTAAGAGAGTTTAAGGATCCAATTCAGATCAGTGACCTATGCGAAGATATTCATATTTGGACTAAATCAACCCCTCAAACATCTCAAGGGTGTGGAAACTTAGTTCCAACATCCCCCCATATTGCTTCAAGTGAGAACTCAGTCCACGCTCTGCGGGAAATTGCCGAAAGGGATAGTAGTACAGGGATTTGTTTGGCCTTGGGCACGAGATCCCCCAAGGTAAGCTTTGGGGCTTAAAGCTCTGATTTTGACCAAATCTGATGTAAAGAATCCACATTTTGTGGGCAGAAAGTGCAAAGATTGTAAATGAGTCATAGGGTTTTCCACCCTCATTGGAATTAGAAACATACCCATGGTCCATGGACCATGGGATTTTATAAATAGAGCGACGCTCTAAGTTGTAAATTAGTTAGAAAGAGAAGAAAGCAATAGATGCAGAATTGAGTCTTATCTAAGTGTAGAGTCAATTCTTTGGATCATAGAGTAGGAGAAGGCTCTATAGCTGAGTGTATAGAGGCCTAGTAGTCCGTAGCTGAGTGCGTCGACCCCTACAGCTGAGTGCACAGGGAGAGTCAAGTCTGTAACCGTTGGAGAAGTAATAAAGAGACGTTTTACATCATTTTTGTGTATCTTTTCCTGTTTTTTGAATTGAATGTATCAGATATAGATTGAATTTCTATTATTTATATGATGCATGAACTTATATGAATGTGTTGATAAAGTGAAAATAAGAGAAAGTATTTGTTTACATGAAGACAACTAACTATTATAAGAAGATAAGTAAGATACGCAGTGTAACTTGGGGAAGTAGCATAGATCGCTGCTAGGGCAGTGCGAAATCACCTCAGCCCCTGGTGAGGGTTGCACGAAGGTGATTATAATAGATCGTGAAGGCTTCACAAGTCAGGATAATGCATGAAATGACCTGGGCAAAGGTATTCTAAGCTGGACTAAACTGACCCCTCAGACATCTCAAGGGTGCGAAAAATTGGTTCTAGCATCCCCCCATACTACTTCGGGTGAGACCTCAGTCTGTGCTCCGCGGGATGTTGCCAAAAGGGCCATTAGTACAGGGATTTGTTTAGCTAATTAACCTTGAACCTCGGTCAGGCCCCCTCAAGCAAACAAATGGTTATGTTTCTAGGACCAAAATCTACATAGAGATGTCTGATGTCGTATCATTGGAATCCAACAAAGAAGGAAATTGAAGGTTGGTTGGATAGAAGAATTCACAAGTTCACGGCACAGGAGAACAGGAATCCATGACTATCAAAGGAAGAGTGGCTAAACTGCTACCTGTACAAAAAGATCCATGAAATCTTCTTCGCATCTTTCCCTACTGAGTTGTACGAGTGGATTGCGAAGCTAGCAGATAGACAAGAGAGATGGAAGCTTGACGGTCCTATTGAGTGGACCCCAGAGTTGTTGTGCATATTGGAAGCATAAAAAGATAAGATCACACACACTGTTGATCACTGAATCATTTTAATTATAGGAGGATTCTTTATTGAGTTCGCGGTAGATACTTCAGTCAGCTATAGCAAGGCAGAGCAACGCTTTCTCAAAGAACCACAAGGTAAGTACATAAAGTATCTGAATACTTGGATTAAAATACTATTGTGTGAAAAGATGGTTATGCAATTACCTTGATGTCTAGAGCTACATGAAGTGGAAAAACCTACAGAAATGAAGGAAGTAAGGGACCTGATAATAACCCTTTGATTTCACCTCCACAAGTCGATGAGGAAGAGCTCGTGAAGGTCTCTCTACGATTTGATAAGGAAAAGGATTCTACACATACCACCCACACCCACACTGCCACCAGCTTCACCACCCTCACCTCCATCTTCTCCGGTACCACCTCCGCCACCACCGTGAGTCAACATGGCAAGCGTGATAAAGTTCCCTATGTTCAAGGGAGCAGGAATTGAAGATCCGGACCAGTTTTGGTTCATGATAAGAGCTGTATGGGAAGTGCAGGGAGTTACAGATGACAATATAAAGAAAGTGACACTGGTTAGCACCTTTCAGGACAAAGAGCTAACCTGGTATATTAAGCATTCTAATGGAAATCCAAATGTGGGGATCACGCATATCCAAACTGAACTAAATAAGGAATTTAGCAGGCCAAAGTCAGAAGCACAGTTGATCATTGGGTTTAAAGAGATCACAATGCTACTAGGCAAGACACCTTAGGAGTTGGGTCAAAACCTAAAGTGCACAATTCACGAAGCTAATATGACTTTGACGGATGGACCACATCATGAATGCTTTGTAGCATCTCTAACATCGCATTTGAGGAACGCACTGTTGCAACAGAGGTTAACAACTCAGGCAGAGGCCTTGGAGATTGCGATGGGGATACATGAGACCCCAATACAAGGTCCTAACTTGGGATTTCATCAGATCCACATGCAGTTGAAAAACTTATGCCTTGAAATGCAAAGTCTGAAATAGGACATGAAAGCTAGACCAAAATTGTGCAAAGAGATATGGTGCGTTAAATGTGAGGGTCAAGATCATGATAAGGACCACTATTCGGTGTTCGCGAATTACCTCATGGGAGGAGGACCGATGTTGTTAAGGCAAGAAGCGCAAGCAAGACCTAATGCGACACCTGCTTTGTGGTGCATGATTTATCAAATAGGAGGAAAGCATGCTACAGACAACTGCCATTTGTTACAAAAGTACATGCAGAATTCGCAACAGTTGTTCTGTAAGTTTTGTAGATCAGTTGGACACAATGAGCACACTTATAGAAGCTATGAGCTGATGATGGATAGAACTCCTACCTGTAGATTTCAGGCTAAAATGTGGCTGCTAGACCAGAATGCAGGAATAGTGCAGACAAGATTTCAGGGGCGCAGACGAGACCAAGGTGGAGGAGGACTTGGAAGAGGTCGTGGACAGTTGATATGCTACAATTGCAGAGGGTTAGGAAAATATGCTTGTGATTGTATGAACCCAACGTGTTCATCATGTCTATATTGTACCTTGTTTGATCATGAGGCAGAAGATTGTCCTGCGCCAATAGCTAGGATACACAACAAGGAAGCGCTACTGCCTCCCACGACTCAAAACCTATAGATGATTAGGCTTGAACCGCGCGAGGGAGATCTGAATGTGAATATTGTGCTCCGAATTGGAATCATGATGGCAGATGATAAAGGCAAATAACCTAAAGATATCACTTGGTTTCGCAAAGCTCCGGTGAAGGAAGTGGAGTTTTATTTGGAGCATGATAAGGAAACCTTCATGGAAGGTAAGAAGAGCTTCGCTGATGCCTCCACTTCGGGAAGCTAAGATAGACCAGAGCTATAAATGGACCCATATATGCTTACAATTTTATTGGAAGCATGCATGAAGCTACTGCGTGATAGTAAGGCTTTAAAAGGATTGCAAGAACTCATTAAGAGATGTGTTGGGATCATGCTAGGAGAACCACATGTAGTCTAAAAGATTGGAAAGCATAAGATAAGGACGGGGAGAGAAATGAGGCTAACTACACAAATTGGAGACATTGAGGACTTAGCCCAAGCTCCATCAGCTATGTCCGCATTAGAAGTTCTCCAGAGCTACCCCTCTCAGAGGAATTCTTTTCTATTGGCCATCAGTGGCATTGATCTGGCCGACTTAGATTTGATCACTTTTGACCTGGACAGTCACATATCAAGATTGCCTAACCAAATTTCCTTCCTTATTCAAGTCATCATCAATTCCAAAACGATCCATCGTACCGTCATTGATGAAGGAACTTCTACTTGTATAATGTACGTTTCTTGTTGGAACGCTATTGGTTCTCCAACTCTGAGCTAGTCTCCTATGACCTTGGAAGCCTTTGATGGGAGAGAGTCTCGTCCTTATGGTATACTCCAACGCTTGCCCATTACATGGAAGGAAAGACGGTTGAAGTGGAGGTCGAAGTTGTCAATGCCAATTTAACTTACAACCTCCTTTTAGGATGAAGCTGGACATATGCCATGCAAGCCATGGCTTCATCTCTATTATGTGTCATCTGTTTCCCTCATCAGGGGAAGATTTTCACAGTATACCAACTATCCTTCTTCGCCTCTTCCTCTGATGGCAATGTGCCTTTTGTGGAGCATACCTCAGTGCCTTTTGAGAGTGTGGGTGCTAGACTCTTTAAAATCCTACCCTTATGGGTGTTTTCTCACTCCCACATCCCAATGTCGCTCCCATTAATATGATTTATGTTCGCTCTGATCCATGGGTTCTTCCTCCTCCTAATCAGATAGAATCTTGGGGTGATGGGATGACGTTGAGTCCTGCCGAGCTCAACTACATCAAAATTGTTTTCGCATCGGCAACATCCTCTGAATCTGCTCCTTTGAGCAGAGTTCTTGAATCGTACATGCAGCCCCCTTGGCTTGGAGATAGTGCTTCTTCAGACCCATTATAGGAAATTTTTCCTTCTAATGAAGGGATCATTGAGACTATGTCTTTCGAGGAACCCCCTTGGCCTAAACATCACCATCATTCCTCATTTGTCCCCACCCATCAGGAAATGCTTACTTGTCTCGAGCGATTTGATTCTTGTTTCCCCTCTCAACCTCTTTAGACACCTGTCCAAATTTATCAAGTGTCTTCTGAAGGAACATGGGGAACATCACGCAAACCCAGCCAATCGAAATCTCTGTTAAACCAGAGATTGTCGAGCACATCCATGTTGGAGTAACTTGTACTCCAGAGGAGATTCAACTTTATACAAGTCTTTTTCATGAATTTCATGATGTGTTTTCCTGGTCTTACGAGGAGATGCTCGACATCGATCCTAGCATCGTGGTGCATGAGATACCTACCTATCTAGGTGCTAAACCTGTTCGACAGCGTCTACACCCCGTGCACCCCCGAAAGGCTGTTGCTATTAAAGCAAAAGTTGAAAAGCTTCTTAAGGCTAGTTTTATTTACCCCATCCCACTCATAGACTGGGCCTCTAATATTGTCCCTGTCACTAAAAAATAGGGCACTATCAAGGTATGTGGTGATTACCGTGATATTAATTGGGCCTGTCCCAAAGGTAACTTCCCTACACCCTTCATTGACCAGCTCATTGATGAGTGCGCCGGGAGTGAAATATACTCATGCAAGGAGAGATTTTCTGGTTATAACCAGATTAATATTTCCCCTGCCGATTAGCATAAGACCGCTTTTATCTGTCCATGGGGCACTTTTGCTTATAAGAAGCTTCCTTTAGGTTTAAAAAATGTTGGTGCCACCTTCCAACGCACAATGTCTTACGCGTTTCATGATATTCGACACATTGTGCAACCTTATCTGGATGATCTTCCGGCTCATTTGGTAAAACACCAAGACCATCTGACCCACCTTCACAAAATTTTTCTCTGTTGTAGACACTATCACATCTGGCTTAATCCGCATAAGTGTGTCTTCTATGTCGAGTCAGGCAGACTTCTCGGGTTCGTCATCTCCCAAGAGGGTATCCATTCGGATCCTCTTAAACTCGAAGCCATCCTGAATCTTCCTCCCCTTGCTTCTTTGCAGCAATTGCAGAGTTTGTAAGGAAAAGCAATTTTTTTACGACGATTCATTCTGAATTGTGCCGAGGTGGCTAAAGGCTATATGCGGTTATTAAAATGCGACACCCCTTTTCATTGGGATACCACTACACAAGAGAAATTCAAGCACCTCAAGGCTCTCCTTTTTTCTGCTCTGTTGTTATGTCCCCCTGATTATCACCGGGACTACACTCTTTATTTAGCCGCTGCTGATACCACCATCGGCATGGTTCTAGTTCAAGATGACGATGATGGTATTGAGCATGTCATTTATTATCTCAACCACAATTTACTTGATATGGAAACTCGCTATGCCTATGTCGAGAAGTTGGCATTGGTCATCATTTGTGCCATCCAACGTTTCCACCATTATATACTATTACATACCACGACGGTGATTTCTGATTGCATCCCGATGACGTACATTTTGTCACGTCAGTTTCTAGGGGGCAAATACTCAAAGTGGATTTTCATACTCCAAGAGTTCAACTTGGAGTTCACCACCGCCAAGTCCAAGAAGTTCTTCATCTTCGCTGAGTTGCTTTGCTCTCTTCCATCTGCTACCGCGCCCTCTCAGTTAGAGGACCATATCCTAGATGAAACTTTGTTCTTGGTTAGTACCCTTGATCCTTGGTATGGGGACATTATTATATATATTCAAGCATTATCTTTTCATCCTGATTTGTCTAAGGATGCTCGGCAATGCATTGGCCATCATTCTCAACCTTATCGCATTATTGGGGACACCTTGTACTGAATCAGCACTGACTCTATTCTCCGTCGATGTTTAACACTCGAGGAAGCTGAATGAGTTCTAAATGAATACCATTCTAGCACCTGTGGTGGTCACATGTTTGGGTATGCCACTGCTCAAAAGATTCTTCGTGCTGGTTATTTTTGGCCCTCCATCTTAAAGGATTGCATTCTCGCCATCCGCTCTTGTCATGAGTGCCAAATCTACCAACAAAAAATGTGTGTGCCTCTTGCTCCATTACACCCTATTGTTACTGTCGACCCTTTTTCCAAATGGGGCATTGATTATATGACCTGTAACCCTCACTCAGCCGAGGGGCATGGGTATATCATTGTTTCCATTGATTATTTCACAAAGTGGGCTGAGGCAACGCCTACACTATCCGAGGACGGTCACACAGCAGTGCAATTTTTATTCAATCATGTTATTTCACAATTCGGAGTCCCTCAGGCTATCATCACTGATCATGGAAAACATTTCCGTAATCATATGATGACTGAGTTAACAACCAAGTTGGGCTTGCGGCATGATAGCTTGACACTATACTATCCTCAGGCTAATGGCCAAGTGGAAGCTATCAACAAAGTTATAGTTACAATGCTTCAAAGCATCGTTGGCATGCACAAATCCAACTGATATTTGATGTTGTTCTCTGCCTTATGAGCCTACCGAATTTTAGTGAAGGATGCCACCAGATTCACCTCGTTCCAATTGGTTTACGGTTTGGAGGCTACCCTTCCAATTGAGTGTGAGATCCCTTCTTTGAAATTAGCTGTTGAATTACTCCCCAACACTACTCTGGTAGAAGAATGCCTTCTCTATCTAGAGCGACTAGATGAGACCCGTCGACTAGCCTCTCTAGCTATTGAAGCATGTTGAGATTTTCTGTTTGGAATCAAATAGGCAAAAATCTCTGAAGGTGACAACAATAGAATTCAGGTCCTAGATTAACTCCAGTTTGTTGGGAGGGAGTTAATGCCTCCTATATTTGATGTGAGGGAGTTAATGAGGCTGTTAGATTCTCTATGCTATATAACAGGCAATCATTTAGATGTTGGCTAAGAATGTGTGAGAGTTTTGTGAGGATTTCATGAGGTAATCTCCTGTTTGATTAATAAATTCCTGATGCCTATGTTGTGTGGACGTAGCCCAGATTGGTTGGGTGAACCACATTAAACTCTTTTGTTTTATGTTCTTGATATTCTGCTGTGTGTTTATTTGATTTAGCTATGCATCTGGGACTAACAAACGGTATCAGAGCTCAAGGTGGAGCGCTGGCTGTGCTGGAGCACTGAGGGAGTTGTGTCTGACTGTTGGAGGTGGAGCGCTACGGCGTGATCGTGGCTGAGCCTGCGTGTGAATGCGTGGAAGAGACCAGACCTGTTACACTGAAATTTGTCACCATGGTTATCTGCAGTTAAATAGCCATGTTGTCCTCCTTGTCAAGCCTCAAACCTTTGCTCTTCATGTCAAACTTCAAAAAGAGAGAAAGTCACTTTAAAACATGTTTATCTCTGGGTACGCAGGTTCTCTCTACCTTGCCTGCATGTACGCACTCCTAACACACTGTACCTACGTATTTATACGCTCTGTAAGCTAAAGGTTGGGTGCGTACCCCTGTAAAGGTCAAAAGGCGCGAGTTTCATCTCTAAAAAGTTACTTGTGGTCACTTCTAGAAGAGTGTTCGACGTGTATTGAGCGCCTCCAGATGGTTCATGCACCCCTATGATAGAGGAACTTATCCCATCAAGAGAGGAGCTACCCCATCCAAAAGAGGGAGTATCCCATTGATGTTGGAACTGAATAACTTCCTCTAGAATACTATAAATACAAGCCTTGGGCCAAAGGAGGAAGGGTTGAAAGCTGAACATTCTAAAGGGTAAATGTTGTTGGAATTAGGACTTCCATTATTGACTTGTGAGGAGAGATCACTATCCTTCCTTGTTGCCATAGTGGGAGTGGGTGAGCTTGTCAAAGTAGAGGAAATCTCTTGCTGGACCCTGGGAGGAGCTTGCACAACACCAAGGCTCAGGTTGTAATGGTTCCTTTTTTGATTATTTAATACAAATAAGTCCATTCTTCTCAATGATTTGTTGTTAATGAATTATTTCATGTACTCCTTGGTCTATGTGATGAATATGCTTTGTTTTATGATGAATATTAAGGTGTTATGTAATCGTTTGCTTTGTTAGTGTATGCAGGTCTTAAAGTGAAGGAGGAGCTCATCTGGATCAGCAAGGCTGGACTGTTACAACAAGCGTTGGACCTAAGGTAAGATCGGAAAACACTTGATCTCTCATAGAATAATGTGTGTTTAGAGAAGGATTGCTCTTGTTTGGTTTGTTTGTCACTAGAGAGTCTTAGACTCCTAGGGAGGTTAGGTTTGTCCGCAAAAATAACTCTTTCCGCATGACAAATTGGCGGCTCCGCTGGGGAATCCATTGATGTGATTGATTTTTCCTTTGAACATTACTTTGATCTGAAAAGAGTCTTGTTTCTTTTGTTTTTTGGTTGTTTAACTCTGTTTTTGGGTGGCTTAGCTTAGGGTCAAATTAAAACTTAGGTTTTCTTTGTTTTACAAAAGTACGCACCCTCTGAGTTAGACACAGTGCGTACTTGTACACACTGTATCTGTGTACACAGAGCGTGCACGCACCTGGTTAAACAGGTTGCCTGCGTACCCTGGTAAAATTAAGAAAATTTCCCTTTTTATCAGTTTCTCCCTTTTGAATTTTGTTTTCCTTAGTATTTACTGCCCAGATCCACTGGTTGACTGTCAAAAATCTTCACCTATACTTTTTCCATTAGTGTCGAAAGTTTTAGTGAAATTCCTTGAAATTTTAGCCTTAGGGTTTGGTTTTTATATTGGTCCTGTAGTGACTTTGGGTTTAGAAGTCGCAAAGCCTTAGATATCTCTGGTTTTGTCAGTCTTCTTAGGAGTCGGACCAATCACAAAATCTACCCTCGTGAGCGACCTACCTTTGTGTTGCCTCTTTGCAAAATTTCAATAAGCTTGTTCATTTAAAGTTGTGAATTTCATTTTAAAAAGAACAAAAGAGATTGAGTTTTTGTTTTGATTAGTTTGTGATTCTGCATAAACTAGTCCTTGGATCGATCATTGCCAAGTAAAACATCCCAAGAATCATCCTAGTAAGCTTTTGCTTCTTAGATTAAATTCTTAG
>APFE031639284.1:39101-68503 GCA_000404065.3 Pinus taeda | reverse complement strand
GTCCTCAATAAAGATTGTCTGGTGCTCCAACCACTCACGGAATAGTGTCCCCTATGACACTTGGCATTCGCCACCTCCTCGTGTCATAACATGGGCCCACCACGTGATCTTGGTCTCTCGAGGTCTCGGCATGTCTAAGTCCATATCTTGCAACTGCAGTGCTGGCACCCACTCCAGCATGAGCAGGATCAAGATAGACCTATAGCCAAACTGTTTCATCTCTTCTCGACGACAGTTGGTATGTTGTCTCTTCATGTTGGCCATCACTATTTCCGCCCAGTTGAACATGGTCAGATTAAGGCATTCGAGAGCCAACCAGAGTTGGGTCTTCGATGCCTCGCGTTGGGCTTGGGAGCCCACTGCCCTTGTTATCATAAAAAGAACTGCACAAAGAACCAAGTCTTCCACCGTCAGAATTTCCACCTTCCCACTCTTTGTTTTGCGTGCCCTGGGGCACACTCGTGCTATTAGCATCTCTAGAGATTCACCCCTAGGGCATTGGCCCTCTAGGATCAGCCTCTCACCACAATGGGACAATGTAGTCAGGAAATATATGTCCGTAGCATCAAACACAATGTCTCTGCCTCGGATTATGATTTTTCTGTCTATTGGGTTCCATGCATGGATTATCAGCTCTAGTAAATCCGGTTGAGACTGAAGGTGTGGAGTTAGGAATAATTTTAGCAACCCACATGCACGTAAGGCACTTCGACATCCAACATCAGCAAAAGCTCCCTCATCGTTAACATCATGAGTTCATTCCTGCCAAGAAAAGGCCATGATTCCCTCCATGATGAGAAAAAATGAATTAGAACTCCGTTTGTAAATTCCAATTCATAATTTGCACAAAAAATTAGTTTTTCACTGTCATCGTGACTATTTTTAAAATAATCGCAATGGCGCAAAGTTGACAGTTCATTTTTCTCACAGTCATCACGAGAATACATCATGTTCTCGTGACGATTCGAAAATGTTACGTGTAAATCGTGCTCGGTCATCGTGGACCCGAGCGACATACTCGTGATGACCGAGCGATGGACTCTGACTCAAAAATCTGTCTAAAGTTACATGTCTAACGCTAAAATGCATGAAAAGACTACTGAAATGAAGTGCAGGAAGAAGACTACTTACTTGGTAGAAGTTTCACGATGAACCGTCGACGAATGAGGTCGGACTCAGCTTGAGAAATTCACTCTGGTTGGTGCTCCAAATTCTCCAATGGTAAAATGAACAGTGAAAATGGTAAAAACGAATGAATTACCCCGCCTTGTTTATAGTAATTTTTTGAAAGATTAAAAATTTCACTTTAGAATGTGGGTATTTACCATTTTTATTGCATGGTTAATTGGAGTTTTGGTTTCTAACTATGTTTCCCCATATATTAATCATTTATGTCGAATAGGTTTTACATTTGACGTGTTTTGTGCAGAACTACAGGTCGTGGAGTTACATCATACTTCGTGTGCACTTGATCCATAAAGTCATCTTTAACAGTCTTTTACGAATTAAAAGATGAGAAGATAACTGAGTTGTCCCTTTCGACTCATTAAGAAAAATAAGAGGTGATCTTCTTTAAGCTCTTTTTTGACCATGTAAACATGAAAATATTACCGAGCTTTTTTCGTTTCAGGCTCGTTATTGGTCATGAAATGGTATGGTTTCGATCGCTTTTCTACTTTTCCGGGTCGAGGTCACTAATCACGAAAAGTAATCCTTGATCGTAATGGTCAAGTTGTTCTTTCAAGTATCATTTTATATTTTTTCGGGCTCGAGAGACACAAATTTACGAAAAAGGCCCCCCCTAGAGTTTTCTTTTTTGCGTTTTTTTCAAACTCTCTAAATATGAAAAAGACTCCGAGTTTTACCTATGTCAGACTTGTTAAAACCCTGATGACATTGGACTCGTCATCATGACGAGACTCAAGCTTCTCCTCCCTGGGGCTTGTTAAACTATTACTAGGTTGGATTCGACCAAAGGTCGAACTTATATTACAAGCACATGCTATCCCCTTCAAGATTGTTTTAAAAAATAATTGGGGTACTCGCCAGCAATGGTGGGGGAAATTTGGAAATCATTATTGATTGTCTATGATAGCTAGTCACTCTTGAACATCGACACTTTTTCTTCTTTTTGGGTTGGGATATCTATACATCGTCATTTGTCCTTCTGCAAGTTTGGGTTGTCATTTAGCCTCATTCCATATGATCTATGATGATGTCTCCATCAAGCCTCTGATCCCTTAGGACCTGAATGCTTCCACCCTCCGGAGTCGTGTCACTGACATTTTCAAGAGTATAATCCTTCTACAGTTTACATCCTCGCCTTTTCCTCTGATACTCTATTTCACCATCTACCGCTTGTTCCTTGTCTCGTGTCGGTCATGGGGGAAATATTATGGCCCTCCTTCGACAGGTCGTCTCCTGTCGACACCAACTCATTATCTAGGAGATTGATCTAGAGATCCCTTTTGGTACCTTGGAGCTTGCATGCCTCAATGGCAAGTTCTTCGCACCTGACGGTCAACTTACGTCATTGTTCAACGATTGAGTGATCCCACGAGTGTTTGACTTCAGCTCATTCTTCACACTTCGTGGATTGAACTGGACAACACCTTGAGAACCATTGGCATTATTGGTGGTTTCTCTCGTGCTTGTTAACGGTTTACATCATCAACCGGTAATCAAGCGACTTTCTCTCATGATCAACTTCAGCACCTTTATTTGCATGTTAGAATTTGTACGATCAGTTGGGTTCAAGGCCTCGAACTCAGATTACACATGTTTGAGTTGCATGGATCTGTTCATGATTACATGACTCATTGATGGATGGCTGTGACCATACCTTTATCATTATCATGGTCTTATTAGCTGGATGGCTACGTCCATACCACTGACCTAGTTCGCATGTCTTTTGGATGGCTTCATCCATGCCCAGACTACATGTATTTCAATATCAGAGATATCAGTTGTACATGCGCCTGCAGGTTCTTCCAGATGGTGTTCCAAATTAGTCGATTTCATAAAGCATTTCACCCCTCCCACTCTCTCGAGCTTCATACTTTAGGGGGCATCTGTTACACAGTAATTCATCACTGCCTTCATTCCCAGTCCTTCTACTATGTCATGTGTCCGAGTCAAACATGCTCATATTGAACAAATGCTCTCTTATGCTGCCAATTGACCCACTTTTCCTAAGTTATCTACCTCATTGCAACTATAGACTTAATATACACACTGAAGGGTGCTCATAAATAGTCTAGCCGCACTTCCAGCGTGGAAGTACATCTGTTTCCCTATTTGATATCTTTAGTGACGGTCTGACTGGCTACATTACTTACTAGCGATTTCAACACTAAGGATCTGTTATACACTCGCGATGATCCAGATTGGGCAAATTTGTTCCAACAGTCGCCCTTCTGGATGACTCCAGACCTGGTTGTTGGCATAGTTTGTGTCACCCTTCCTTCTCTAGCATGGCAGTTCCATCAATTGTGCTACCTTCCTTGGGGATAAGCTCTCTTTTCCACCTTTGATGGAGACACCTTCTCTTATTTAAGCATTCACCTTTCCTATGATCAGCTAGTTGGTAAATTCTTGGATTGAGCAGTGTTGTTAGTGCTTTTGAGTTTGATAGATAGCTGGTGTGGGTGTGACAAGTGTGAGAGTGTTGATAGCTTGTGGAAGGTTGTGAAGTGCCCTTGACTTTATGTAAAACTTATGAGCGAGAGAGAGACTTTCTATGTTAGGAGATCCATCTTCAAATAGCGAATGCTTGAAGAACATGCTGGCTGAATTCCTCTGAGAAGGCTTGCGATGTGAAGACTTTGGTTGTAAGCTTGCTCATATTTCATTATTAATACAACCAATGATGTTTTCCTATGTCTCGTATGTAATTTACTTGATAGCTCATGACTTCTTGACTTTGTGAGTAAATAGATCATTGTTGTTTTCCGGTTACGTGCTTTGTTGTATTTCCTTTGCATTGTTTCAGGTTGATCACTCGTTAAGGAGAAGGAAGCAAAAGATGGAGTAGCACAACAGAATTCCATCGACCACCAGTTGAGATAGGCCTCCAACTATGACTGTTTAAGGAAACCTATTGTTGATCTGTCCTTGTTTATGACTAGACCCACTCTAGGCCTAGAGGGGTTGCCTCTGTCCGCAGAGGGAACACTTTCCTGCATCACAAAGTTCTTAGGTGAACAAGGAATAGTCTAGTTGTAGTAATTGTAACTTGGTCAAGTTGTTGTAGTCAAGACAGGAGTGTCAGGGAATGCCAAGGAATGAAAAGGTGTGCTAACAAATTACAGACAGTGTCAATGCATTTCGAGGAGTGTTGGGGAGTGTCAGGGAATCACAAGGGAGAACTAGGTAAAAATGCACGTAAATGAACAAATAAGAGTGTGTTGCAAGGAGTGTTGGTGAATTCTATGTGTCCCAAGGACCAAGTGTGTACACAAACTCTTCTCCTTGCCAGCTCTTTAACCTCTCTGGTCCTTTTATATCATCATACTATTGTTGTATCTCATGCATCTCTATTTCAAAGTGCTATATGTTCGAGTCCTCCTATAGAGTGGTGAGGACCTCGAATGATTCTTACAACACTTTGGTGTAGTCCTTCACTGGGTTGTTGATCTCCTCCATCCCTGATGTAATGGCATGGGCGCATTGTTCCCTTACCTCAAGAGGAGTTGAAGGTTGCACCTTCGACTGCAGCTTTGTTTTCTGAAGGTTAGCTCTAGCTGAACCATAGCCATCTCTTCTCATGCCTCACGCACCCCTGCTGCTAACCTCTAGATGCGCGCCACTGATGGTGCCTCTGCTTGGATGGCCAACTCAGGGACCATATGGCATGCCTCCTCAATCACCTGCACCATATGCCGATTTTGTGCCACTGCCTCATCATGCTGCAAGCTCAGTTGTTCCATGTTAAATTTTTGCTTGCTCAACACCTGTAATTTGCGACCCTTCCTAGCCTGCAGTTATGTAGTCACTTCATCCTACATGATATAGGGTGTCTCTCGAGGGAGCACAGCCATGTTGATCCCTACTCCCTTCAACACATTGACTGTAGGCCTATCATCCTCATTCTCTATAGCTAGTGACCCCTTTGGTAGCACTATGGATTTGGTCATGCGAGTGCGCAACATTTCCTTAGTCCTAGTCGTTCCTACTGCAAGGTTGGTCCAGAGATTACCAACCTAAGGAGTGTGCATCTACATCTCCTGTATCTATGCCTAGAGGCTCCCCAACACAATTTGATTCAATTTTGCGAACTGCTAGAGGGCCTCTGTGGTGACGTTGCGCACCATCTCCCCTATATCATGGAGATCTCCTTATGTGAGGGTGATTGGGTCGAAAGAAGTCTTAGAAGCCCGACCCCGACCCTTGCGTAGGTTGCGTACCCTGACCCTTTTTCCTTTAAGGAAAAAGTCGGGGTACGCAGGTTACCCATGGGCCACCTGCGTACCGTGAGGAGCGCATCCTAAAACCCCAATGCCCCCAAAAAATCAAACTAAGGCTAAAAATCAAATTCTAAATGCATGAAATTGAAGAGGAGGATGTTGTGGATTACCTGGGAGTGACGGCGCTCGATTCTGACGGTCTGATTTTCCGCAAAGTCCACGGGAAGTTTCTTGCCAAAAGCCCTTTTTTCTACCTCAACAGTAAAATGGTAAAAACGACATGGTAAAAGGTCTTTTTATAGGTTTTTTGGATAAATAAATATTAAATTTGTTTATTTTTCACCATGGAAGGTCATTTTTCAATGAATTTTTTCCCTATCTTAAACAGGTATAAGTAATGTGTCGTTTTTGTGCAGGACAAAGGGATTTTCAGGGAAACTTGTCATTTTTCACAAACTAAACATCATAGTCGTCTTTTAAGCCATTTTCTGACTCCTAAAAAATGAAAAGATTGCTGAGCGTTTCTTTTACACTCGTTAAAATAGAATTAAAAGACGGTCCCCTTATAGCCCTTTTCTAACCGTAAAAATAGGAAAAGATTTCCGGATTTTTGTCCTTTCAAATTCGATACTGGAAATAAAACGACGTGTCCTTGATCGCTTTTTACTTTTCAGGTCAAAGACACTAACTACGAAAGTACTCCTTGGTCGCAAGATCAAGAGGTTCTCCTAAGTATTATTTTATACTTTTTCAGGTTTAGGAGACACAAATTTACGAAAAAGTCCAATCTGGAGTCTTCTAAGTTTTTCAGACTCTCTAAATATGAAAAACGCCGAGTTTCTCCTATACTGGACTCGTTAAAATTTCACAGTAAAGGACCTGTTCTATTACAAACAGGAACAGACCACTCCTTTTAGGGTTCGAATCAAAACTAAGTTGGACTCATCCGAAGGATGAGCTTACAAACAAGCATATGTTATCCTCCTCAAGCTTGTAAAAAATAAAGAGGTACTTGCCAGAAATGGTGGGGGAAAAGAGAGAAAAATGAGTCTGCTTGTCATACTTTGTAACCACTCTTGAACACGACACTTTCATTTACCTAGGTTGGGAAATCCTTTACCTAGCAGTTGATCAAACCATATTGAAAGTCTTCAGTCGGTTTCTGGGTATTAAATTTTTTTGTCAATTGTCACCAAACCATATGTTGTGTCGTTATGTGTTCAAGAGGTCAATGCAAATAAGCCATTCATCTGCAAAATGTCTGTCATCCATCTTGACCATCCCTGAGTCAGTCCTTGCAACTAAATTTCTTCATCTTAATCTATGATTTCGTGTTGTGGGCTTGCCTACGGCGGATCGCTTTCTATCGACTTCAACTCATTATCTGGAAAGATGATCCAGAAATCGTCAGTACCTTGAGATCTGTATGCCTCAATGGCAGGTTTCTCGCCTTTGACGACAGTTTGCATCATTGACTTTCAATCAAAGGATTCCGTGACATGTTCGACATCAACACATCTTATCACATCTCATGGATTGTATTGAGTACTTTGAGAGAAATTGTCATTATTGGTGGTTTCTCTCACGCTTGTTAACAGTTTACGTCATTGACTGGTAATCAAGCAGTTTCTACCATGTTCGACTTCGACACATTCATTCGCATGGATAGAATCGTACTGTTTCGGTAAATAGAAATGAAGACCCTGGATCTAGTTTCCACCATCCAGGCTGCCAGGAATTTTGTATTCATTATACTAAGGACTATTCATAAACAGATGGCTGCGTCCATACTGTGTCCACATGCGTCTATACTTATGATGTGTTACAAGACCATTCCTATATCAGAGCAGTAGTTATTTTTCTAGTCAGTGGTCAGTCACCTAGTCAGTTTTTATCTGAGCATGGGAATGCCTACCTCAGCGATGATATGATCTCATATATATATTTTTCATTGAATGTTTTTACAGGTTCCAATCGGGCTCTCCGCGAGATAATCCTCGAAATAATAAAGTACTTCACTCTTCCTAAATGATAAATGAAATCTTCATCTACAACAGACTTCGCACTTTAGGGGGCAATCTGTTACAAAAAAATATCGTCACCATGATTATTTGCAGTCAGTATGGGTCTATCACCACCTATACCAGCTTCCTAAGCAAGTCTCAGACCTCAGCTCTTCAAAATAAGCTTTGAAAATGAGAGAAAGACATTAAAAAACAATGTAACTCTGGTTCTGCACTTTCTCTCACTTTTGCCTGCGGGCCCACACCCTTTGTTCATATTACCTGCGTACTTATACGCTCTGTCTATAAAGGGGAGGGTGCGTACCCCTGTGAAAGTCAAAAGGCACAATTTTTATCTTAAAAAACTCACTTTGGGTCAATTCTAGACGATTCTAGAAGGAATTTTGACGTGGATTGTTCGCTCCAAGGTGGTTCATGCATCCCAAAAGAGAAGGAGCTAATCCCTTGTTAGGAGGAGCTATCCCTTTGAAGGAGGACTCTATCCCTTTAAAGGAGGACCTAGTAACTTCCCTCCATTGCACTATAAATTGAGGCATTGGGTTAGTTGCTAGAGAGGTTAGAAGCTGAACATTTTGAGGGTAAATGCTGATGAAATCAAGACTTCTTAGTTGAGCTTAAGAGGAGAGATCACATACCTTTTTGGCTTCATTGGGGAGTGAGTGAAACTTGTCAAAGTAGAGGAGACTTCTTGTTGGACCCTGGGAGGTGCTTGTACAGCGTCAAGGCAAAGGTTGTAAATTTCTTCTTCTTTTGAATCAATACAATTAGACTCATTTTTCTCAACAAGTATCTCATGTTATTTGTTTCATGGACTCCTTGACTTTCATGTTAAATATGTTTTATGATATTGGATTTTCAGGTGCTATTTAATTTGTTTTCCTTGTTTGTGTTTGCGGGTTCGCGACAAAGGAACTCATTTGGATCAAAGGAGCGAAGGCATCCCCAAACTTGTGTTGGACATAAGGTAGGCCTTAAACACACTTGTTTGCCATTATTTATAAAAGCACATTTACAGAAAGATAGTGTCTGGTTGGTTTGCTTGTCATTAGGCCTTCTTTAGATTCTAGGAAGGTCTATCTTGTCCGCAAGATCGACTCATTCCACGTGACAGGAGTAGTACAAGTTTAGGGCAAGAACATTGCACTATGAAATGGAAAGTTTGCATGGTTCCTAAGTTTTTCTATATCCCGCTTCCATTGGTATACTTGATTTAAGAAACAAATAGAGTTTTCAACCACAATTACAATCAACAACCTATAATATCTAGAGTTATAATGAAATCCCTTTAGGGGGAGAATAATAAAATGGGGAGTAGCTAAAACCATTTTCCATTGATTTCAAATGGGGAGAATGGTCATAAATTTTTTCACCTTAAAGCCTAGAGGAGACTAAGAAGATATTGACACTTCAAAAGCGAAGGGGGAGAGTGAGAAAATAGTGGTAGCTCTACATATTTATAGTGGGAGTGTTACGAGGTGGTGGTATTGCCATCAATGACCAAAAACGTTAGGAGGTGTTGCCACCAATGCCGATGGGGGATATTATTGAATATATTGAGTATGTTGGCAGCTATTATCATTGACATCAAGCATATTCATTAATATCATGTTTAGGGGGAGCTTGGTGGGTTTCATGCATGATCATTATGTTTTTGTTGATGTATTACTTGTTTCCATTAACAATGTGCTAAGATGATGATGACAAGGTTTTTCCCCGAGTAGCATATCTTTGAAGGCATTTTTTTTGCATATAACTTGCTCAAAAGCACATAAAAAAAGTTCTTGGTTGGATAATCCTCTTTAAGATATTTCCAACATTATATGGCGCTTAGCCTAGCTCATAAGGGATGAGGAAAATTCAGAGGTTGAAGTGTTGAAACTTAGTCATGGTTGTAAAGGCTCAAGGTTCCACGAAGGCCCCACCTCCTCAGATTGGAACCAATTGGAATTGGAAGGAAAGAATCTTAGGAGGAATAAAGCATCGTTGGTCGATGAGTGATGATCCAATAGGTGTTGGTCACAGAGCTTAGTCACCAGGGGGCCAATAGCTAGCACCCAAGTGACTACTAGACTACCCAACTAGAGGTGTCACTGCAAATGAACACAATCGACAAATTGGTGGGTGGTGACTGAAAGAATAAGCCCAAGTTCCTAGTACCTAGACATAGGGAACCTAACATAAGCACCTAAGCACTTATTTGACCGCTAGTGGAACTTAAGATCCCTTTACACACAACGAATATGACAATGAGGCAACAGGCGGAAAGCCTTAACATGCTCTTTAAGGAGACAGATGGTAGGCTGATGACATGACATAATGAGTATATGAGGTGGACCTTAGATGACATGGTAGATATAGGTGGCAGGATGATGACATGGCACCTTGAGGTAAGGACACGTGGGCGATGGATTTAGATTTTTCGGGTGGCCAAGTAGCCCTTTTCTGAGTGAAAGATGGAATTGATGTGATATGACATGTAATAGGTTGTGATGTCGTAGTGACTTGGACGTGGTATGGCTAATCATCCATAAGTCATTGGGTAGCAATAGGAAGTGGGTCCAACTAACCTTTGTGGCACCACATTCTTCAAGTGCATACAATGATAGACTTTGGACCCCCACGACCCTGATAAAAATTAGAAAGGTATGGAGGCCTCGAAGTGTTGTCTATGCCATTGGATTTTATCAGCTCATGTGATCACTTGGCAGACATTACAAAGATGGGGGTGAATTAATCTTTGTATATGATAAATTTTCGACCCCCCCTTTCACTAAATCTCTGATGGGTAGTAAGGCCCTAAAGTGATGTTTCAACCATTGACTACAATCAGGTCTATTGGCGTTGCTTGGAAGATGTTGGGGGTTTAGTTATTGTGTGGTCCATGACACTCTAGGGATAAGCGCTCTTGGGACTTAAGTCCTTGTCTTGGGCCCACAGTCATATGCTTCAGGGAAAAATGATAAGATGATATTGTTGTTGATGTATGGAAGTGCAAGAGAATGAAGAGATGTGAGAGAGTTAAGAAACATAAAGCATAAGAGTAGATATGAAACTAAGATAAAGTTTAATCTGCTAGTTAAAGGCTAAGTTTGCATACAAGCTGATATTTGAAGCAGCTATAAGTTCAAAGAATTGCATATATGAAACATTACAAGCTGAATTACAAAAAAGAAACTACAATCAAGAGTAGATCTGAGAGGGATAATCAGAGATGGTGAGGAACTCTTATTGAATTAGAGAGGAGAGTGCAACTGATATAAGAATTAAATAATTGGTTCAACAATATTTTAATTAAAAGGGCCTCAAGGTCTAAGTACAAAAATTGGTGAAAGAGGGATTAGATAGGCTGAGCATGTAGGTGCTAGATCAGGGGGGTTGGAGCCTCCTTCAGGTTGGTTTGTAAAGATCAGGGACTTGGTGCTTCTAGCAAGTGGATGCTTGCAAATATAAGGGGGTTGGAGCCTATTGTTGGTTGGTGCTTATATAGTTTGATGTAATTTGGAGTTGGTGTTTACATTTACATCATAATAAAAAAGAATTGTGGTTTTCTCCTTTATGGGTTTCCATATAAACTTCTAATGTTCAAGCTTTATGTGATTGGTATGATGTTGTCTTTATGAATGTGTTCAATTCGCTAATTATTTGACAACCCTCCTCTTAGTATTTTCTTGGTTTCTAATAGTCCAAATGGAGTCTTTCAAACATGACAAGGTTGATTATCTAAAATTGTCATGTATGTTTGTCAATACAGACTTGCATGATAACTCCTTGATTTTAGGAACAAATTTTTGAAAGTGGACTAAGGAATTGGACTAAGGAATTGGACAAAGGAATTGGACTAAGGAATTGGACAAACTCCTTGATTTTAGGAACAAATTTTTGAAAGTGGTTACAAAGTTGGGCCCTTCATTGGGTAAGGATTAGGAGTTGAGGGAAGGTAGTGGAAGTTGACTTGAGGGCAAGTTAGCAAGTGTGGTCAAGGTTTGTTGGTCCCATCATTTTGAATTCTGGAATGTCAAGCCATGGTAGTAGGATCAATCACTAGGAAAATACCTATGTTATTCCACATGGAGTAGAGACTTTTTTTTTGTAAGCAAATTTATTTACATTATATTAATAGGCAATAATATACATAGTTTACATCCATGAGAGCAATCTCCTCATCTGTATGAGGAAACCAGAGATGAGCTAAAAGACTCTGCCCTAAGAAGGGGAAACCAGAGCTTAGGAGTCCTACAAATAAACTGACAATTTTCAAAATAACGTGCAAAAATCCTAGCATCTCTCGACTAGAGACTCTTACTAGTATCAAAGAATGGAAAAAAAACATACTATGCAAGTGAGATTCTAGGTGACCAATGAATAATGTGGGGCAAAAATGAAGACACTTGGTTAGAAAATGATTACTAGGTCACAATGAATTCCTTAGGTTAGGATTGGAAAAATAATAATGACCTTGGACATTTTGAAGAAACATTCTTGTCATAAGTGTAAGACTATTAAATGCAAAGGCTTAGTAACGATGGGAGGTTGATTGTTAGTTAGTTGTGAGTAATTATTACATTATTGTGTAATGGTTCATCATTAATATCACTATTAGTATGGGATGGAAACTACAGTAAGCGTTTACTTTAGTTAGTATTGCTAGCTATATCCTTGTGATTATCCCCTTGATTTCCTAATGGATCATCTAATAGATTGACCTAGTCGAATTTTTATCACACAATCTCTGATTAGTGCGATTCCTCCTTAGTAGGGAATCTACAATATTGTGATCCATCTTTAGTGGGGATTCATGGAGATTCATTGGCATAACAAACGTGATCCTTCAAAAAGGTACGGGAAAATGATCCACGTGGGTGTCACTGCGTCATTCAAAAATAGTTAATAACCTGTATATATATAGTAGGAAGCTAATGCCGTGCTGCTATAAGTGTGCGGCATCCTTTGTTCCAGGTCGAAGAGTTTCGATTGAGTGAAAGCCATGGAGTCGCCTGGAGAAATCGTCGATCTCCCAGTCATTGATTTCGCTCTCCTCCCATGGAAATCTGGAGGAGATACCCATCAGTATAACCAGCAGGAGCTCGAGAAACTGAGAGAGGCATGCAAAGAATGGGGCTTCTTCCGTGCGATCAACCATGGAGTCAACCCAACTGTGATTCAAACAGTGGACTCCATGGCCCGAGACATGTTTATGCTGCCCAGTGATATAAAAGAGAGAGCCATTTCCCCCATTTTCAATACTGGTTATGTAGTACCCAAGACGAGTTTTGAGGGTAAAGAATCGATACCTGAGGCCATGATCTTTCCCAACGACAGTTCAATAGATGACATCTTTTCCAAGCTTTGGCCCCAAGGAAACGAGAAATTCCGGTTTGTTTTCACCATCTTTATCTTCTAGTTTCTGTAATATTTGTCATTCAAGTGATAACTAAATGTGATGTGCGGTTCCAGCGAGAGGTTGCAGGAGTACAACTCGGAGATGAGGGTGGTGTCACTTGGGATACTGAAAGTGATTCTTTGCAGTCTGGGTCTTGATGTGAATGAGCAGTATTCATCACCCCTCTTTCAAAAATCTCAAGGCTGGGTCCGCGTGAATTTCTATCACAACAAAAACGATCCTGACAATCAGCAGCAGTTATACTCGAAAGCTCATACAGACATTGGGTGCCTTACTATTCTGTACCAAGACAACGTGGGTGGTCTTCAGATCCGAACAAAGGAAGGAGAGTGGATTAATACGAAGCCCCTGCCTGGATCGTTTGTTGTTAATGTTGGCGACTGTTTACAGGTGAATATATCGATCTCTTTTTGTTTAAAGCTAAATTTAGAAATTGTCACTGAAACAAGTGATGGTGATGGTTGGCAGATGTGGAGTAATGGCAGATACCGCAGCGCAGAACACCGTGTGGTGTATGGAGGATCGGAACGACTGTCACTGGCGTTCTTTCTGGATTTTACAGACAAAGCCGAAATTCGTGCTCCTGAAGAACTGATCGATGAGAAGCACCCTCGAAAGTACAGAGGAGTTAGTTTTGAAGACCTGAAGGCGTATTTCATAAAAGCTGGCCCAACTCTGGGTGGACCTCCTGCTTATTTTTTATCAGTGACAGAAGGGACATAGTCAATTCACATTCATGAATGATCTTAGTAGTAACGAAATGTATTATTCGAAGTTGTTTACATCTTCGGTTTCGCCGAAAGTGATCGCAGGGTAGAACCTTTACAGTTGCGTCTAATCAGTGTAGTGGTGAAGTTCCACATGAGAAATAAGTATTTAAATATGGTACGTTGAACTAGGTTTTTTTGGAAGGTTGAAGATCAATAAGAATCTCAAAGGTCGATCTAAAGATTTAAATAGTTAAATGATAAGTTTTGATTTTTTCATCTTTTACACATTTATTTCTTACAATGTAATAAGTTTATATATATATATATATATATATTTAATATTTATACATCATTTAACAATAGACATACATTATACGACTAGACATTGTACTTTGATTTCATATTCAAAAAGCATGACTAGATACCACGAAGAGACTTGACGTCATAAGCAAAGAATTGCCAAGGATGCATATTCGGGTCAACAAAGCTCATATGCATGCCCAAAAAATGAATGAGAGTATTAAAGAACCATGTTGGTGCCCATAAAGGAGAGAAAAATGTATTCCATTGAAGATTGTTAAGGAAAATTATAGTTCTATATAAAGGGAAACGAAACAAAGTTGATTTTCAAGAATGGGCAATGGTGTGGCCAGTGAAAGAAAAAGTTTATGATAAAATTAAAATCAAATTTTAAGTTTTTTGAGATGTTTTCAACAATAATTATATCAAAATTTATTGGTTGATGCATTTCGAATTAGTAAGTGTGGTTCATTTATTTTTATGATTAATTTTTTTGGACCAAATTTGTATTTTATGGATCAATTTAGTTGGTAAGAGTATGGGAGGAGAGAAGGAAAATAATAGATTTATTTCTAAATAAAAATAATTAAAAATATTATTTCATTCAATTAATTAAAGAAAATGATAAAAATTTGAAAAGAAATGTTGAGACATGTTCTCTGCATAAATTTCAAATGAAAGTGATAAATCGACCTTGAAGAGAGAACTTGATCTAATTTACAACATAAATGCAAATTTAGTTGAAATTTAGACATTAGAGATAAATCACAAACTAGAGTAATTTCTTAATTTCTGTGAATTATGATTCAATATCAACATTTTGCATCCCTTTAAAATTAGAGGAACAAAATTGCGTGCAAAGCAAAATATTTTCCATCCAACTTATTAAAGAAAATAAAATAAATTCACAACAAGAATTTATGATAAGAAAAGTAAAGCTATCATATTGATTTCAATGAATTGTGAAGTGCGATGCTAGATTCTACAATGTTGCAATTTAGACTAAGCAAGGATTACATCTTATATTTAGTTCACCCTAGCCAATGTTATTGTAAAATCTAAAATTATGCTTTGAAAACCTTTCACGCTATTAAATAAAATGAATTTTTCTTCCATTTGAGAAAATTCAAGGTTGCGAGGGAATTTATTTTTTTGAAAAATAAGTGTAATCTAATTTGTACTTGAGACCTTAATCTAGGTGGATACTAGTGGCCACCCATCTCTTCCACTGAGTCAACGATTCTTTATCTTCTTGGTAGTTTTTCTATGGTTTTTTGGGTTTCAAATTTCGAGGCCATGTTGTGGCCTTAAACGATGCTTTTTGGCTATTCTAAGGGTGAGGGGTTGACATCACATTCCTTGGTTCCCAGTCAAAAGTTGTATTCCTCGAATAATTCTTTGCAATGGGCTATTATGTGCCCAAAATAGAAATTGTATGCAAATGTTGTACCCTATGGAAGTTGATGTACGAACTAACCACCTCAAGTCCCATAAACATTTTGACACTTCATCTAGGTTAGAGTTTTGGACCTATAAGGTTCTTTCCATATGTTAAAAGGTCATTAGTTTGGCTCTTGTAATGGATTTTTGAATTTTTGTAGTTGCCACTATCTCTCTTTAGAGATAACTACTGCTATTCTAGCCAATTTGTGTTCTATAATATTATGTTATTCCATTTATTAAAAGAATTTGGGTTTTCACCATATTACCATGATTTCTATTATATTTCTTTGTGTCCATGTTTCATTCTCTTTCCTACATTTCATCTCATTCCTTATACAAACCAAACCAATGGTATTAGAGTAATCTAATCCTTGTTGTTTCTAGGTGCATGTCCTCGACAATATTAGGGTGCATAGAATTAGGTCTCGAGCTATTTTCACTTGGGAAAAATCAATATTTTCAACTCAAACATCCACCCATGGTAGAATAAAAGAGAGATGACAATGTTGGAGATCTTATCAAGTTGTTTCTCAAGGAATCACTTGCACTACAAAGGAATGAGATGATTGATAATTTTTCCTAGATCCTTCAATGGATTCCAACAATAATTGAGGCGCCTTCAACCAACAACCATTTTGGATGTATGACAATGTTCAAGGTAGAAGTTAAGTTTTATATCCTCTTATTTTAAGGTCAAATAGATGTAGGTGTTTTGGATAGATAGTTTAATCTATTAAAGGGCTATTACTTTATCCATTTTTTCTTCCAAAAATGAAATAAGCATCTTTGCATTCCTAAAATCCCTTCCACATGTCAAATATTTGTGGGAAGGTTACTAGGAGAGACAAAATGAACACAAGTCTGTGATATTCATGGGAGGACCTATTTGGAACATTTTGTTTATGCCTTTAAGGAGGAATTTTACTTTATAGGGAACTATGATTACCAATACATGAGATGGACAACCCTAGGATAAGAGAGAGACGAGTAGATGCCAGAGTATACCAAAGTTTTCTATACCATGTGCTCCAAGATTAGTATTAAAGGCTCTAAGAAACACCTAGTTTTGAAGTACCTTAGTGGTCTCCATAAGTACGTCCAAATGGAGATGGAATTCTTGGACATCTCCCAAGTTCGAGTCATTATCCATATGTTGTCAAAGTTGAGAAAAAAATGAAGTAGATGAATAACAAGGATTTTGAGTCTACAAAACCATTGTAACAAAAGCCTTGACAAGGTGACCCAAACTTACAAAACAAGGGACAAAGTAAGGAGAACCAATATAAAGACAACCATCCCAAGTCATAGACAAAGAAGAGTAATGAGAAGTCAAAAATGGACATTAAAAAGTGGTGTGAATTCCACCAAATCACTTGGCACAACACTGATGAATGTTGCTAGAAACAATCATTGTTGATGGAGCTTAAAGAAAATGAAATAGACTTTCGATCTATTGCTAATTAAAAACATGATAAAATAAAGTGAGTCATTGATGTAGAACCCAATGCTACCATTAGGACCATAAGTATCCAATTAGAATATCTAAAGGGGACTAAAGAGGGGAAGTGTCGCTTCCATTCAAAGATGTGGGTGAAGGGGACCCCACTACATTTTATCGTTAATAGCAAGAGCTAAAAGAACCTAATATCAACCAAGGTCATCAAGAGATTGAAGTTGTCAATAGTGCCACACCCACAACCATACACCATTGGTTCGCTGAGCCTTGAATGAGACATCTCTGTCAGCCAAAAATGCTACTTGTCTTATGGCTTCAAGTATTTAGAAGATGAGGTATTGTGTGATGTTTTCCCACTCATATTTTGTGGTGCTATTTTAGGAAAAACCTATGTTTGGAAATATCATGGTCTTTATAAGTTTCGATTCCATAGTGTCATTGTTACTCTAGAAGGTCATATTTATAGGTTACTAGAGATAGTTCCAACTACTACAATTTCATTGATCTCAACGAAATAGTGCCAAAAGGTAATCTCTCATAATGCAAAGTTTTTCCTTTTCATGGTTTGGCCAGAAGATGAAAGGAAGATCACTATGACCAACAAAACCTCAACATAGGGCCTATTTACACAACAGAAGACTATGGACAAGATTATAGAAACATACAAAGATACCTTTGCTCCACCTATGGGGGTGACTCAACACTTCTAAGTCAAAAACTCAATTGACTTGATACCTAGTTTAAGTTTACCTAATAAATAAATAAATATATATATATATATATATATCTCTTGGAGAATGAGGAAATAAAATGTTAGATGCAAAAGGGCCACATTTGATTGAGCTTCTCACCTTTCGAGAGTCCAATTATGTTGGTACAAATGAAGGATGGGACATGGAGACCTTGTATTGGTTATAGATCCCTAAACGAAGTCATTTTAAAGAATAAATACTCTATCCCCTATGTTGTGCTTGTTTCTCATAGGCATTTCTTAGCTGCAAATCCTATGTCTGGGTAATTTATTGCATCACAACTTGGTAACTACCGGGGGCCGATTCTGACTTGTTCTCCCCTTGTTGATTTGTGATTACGATAAGTGATGGCCTTATCGCATCCGATTTGTAATGCTTTTCAGCCTTGCGACTACAATTTTTGAAATACGGGGGCCAATGACAGCCTTCCACTTGGTGCCTCCTCATTTGCTGAAGACCTTGCCACCTCATCTCAATCCTACCATGTGGACAAGTCAAACTTGAACTTTGACTTACTCTAACTTCTACATATGAACTCGGACTTGATTACCGTTTGCACCATTGGATTCAGAATGACGAGCTCTTCAATCTGAAGCTCAGTGTAACAAGATTCAAACACTTCAATTTTTGAGCATAATTATGAGCACGTGATCACTCCTCCCCACTGAAAGCCTTTTGGACCCCAAAAGATTTATATTCATTTATTGAACAGATGAGGGTACTATTCCCTCACCTCCCCCACTTCAATCCGTTTGGCCTTTGATGGATGTGTTCTTTTGAGACCCACTCGAAGATAATCAATATTTCCACTTTTTGTTGTTCTTTTCCTTTTGTCAAGTATAGTGTCCTCTTGAAGCACATCAATGAATTCTAGAGAAAAGTATTCAATAGATGGAATCTGAACATTCTCTCTTTGATCTTCAATCAAAGGAGGTTCATACAATCTCAAATTTTCAACATTAACAACGGAATAGATTTTCATATATGAAGGAAAATCAAGATTGAAAACATTATTACCAATCTTTTCCAGAATTTTAAATGGACCATAATGAATTGGTTTCAGTTTTTAACCTTCACCTTGAAGCCTTTCCTTGCTAATGTATAGACAAATTTCATCACCTACTTGAGACTGATGATCCGTATGATGCTTATCATGCTTTGCATTATACTTTCCTTAACTCTTTTATAGCTATTGTTGAACTGTTTGGTGAATCAACTGAATTCTCCCAATGAACTTGTTTTCTTTGTCTATGTCACTATGTCCATCTACAACTACATCTTTCTCAAAGATTAAATCCAAAGGTGATTTAGGAAAATAACCAAGACATGCATCAAAAGGTGAAGTTAGAGTAGAAGAGTGTTTTGCTCGGTTATAAGCATGTTGAATATAATGCAACTATTCATCCCACAACTTAGGATGTTTATTGCAATATCCTCTTAGCAAATGAATAATTGTCCTGTTAACCACTTTATTTTGACGATCTGTTTGTGGATAGAAGGTTGCAATTTTCTTCAATTTGATTCCCATGAAGTTCCATAAACTTGACCAAAAATTCCTAACAAATCAAGAATCACGATAACTTACAATAGAAGTAGGCAATCCAAAATGTATCCATACATTTTGAAAGAAAGTTGAGCTGTTTGTTCAGCTGTAATTTGTTTTTACAAGGAATTAATATGCATATCTTGTTGAACCTATCCATAACTACATACAAATAATCATGACCTTTCCTTGATAAAGGAAGACCTCCTACAAAATCCATAGAAACACTTTCCCATGGTCGTGAAGGCACTGGAAGTGATGCGTACAATCCTAGTTTCCTATTACTAGGCTTACTAACTACACACAATGAATAACCTTTGATAAAACATGAAACATTTTCAAGCATACGAGGCCAATAAAAATACCTCTGAAGATTTTCCATTGTTTTACTTACACCAAAATGTCCAGCAATAAGACAAGTGTGCACTTCCCTTGTGACATTTACTCTCTCTCCCTGTGCAAAACAAAGTTTTCCCAAATGATACAACAGATTATCATATACATGGTAGTCTAATTCCTCAACTTGGTGGCCTCAAATTAAGTTTAAATATACCTCTTGAAAGTCAACATCCTGTGCTTATTGTTCAACATAACTTTCAGGCATAACATAATGATTCTTGAGTAAAATGGCTACATTAATAACTAGTCTAGAAATCATATCAGCAACTCTGTTATAAATACCTTTCTTGTACGTAATTACCAAGTGGAATTTTAGTAAAAATACCATCCAACGAAAGTGCCTTGACTACTGAAATTTGGTTTAAGATTGTAAAAATCACAAAGGTTGATGATCGATGTGAATAATGGTTTCTTTTCCCATCAAGCAATGCTTCCATTTATTCACAATTTGCAACAATGCATAAAGCTATTTATCATATTGATCCAGGCAGATATTGGTGGCCCCCCACCTATTCCAGTTGGACCCCCACCATTGTTTCTTTCAGCATTTCAGTTTCCTTATTTTTAGCACAATTTACTATTTTTGGCAGTTTTTCGGGTCTTGAACTTCCAGAGCCATTTTAAGGCCCTAAACGATGTTTTTTGGGAAAAATGGGACCAATATGGGACGACGACAAACATTAGTCATTCAAAAGTTGCATTCCTTAGATAGATCTTTCTAACAAGGTATTGTGCACGTCAAATGGAGATCGTATGCCAAAGTTACGACCTCGAGAAGTTGATGTACCAATTTACCCAAACCGCCCCATAGTTTGGCATTTCATCTCCTAGGGTTAGGTTTTTGGATGTTTAGGGTTTTACATTGTGTCTCAATAATAAATAGGCCTTTGAGCCTCATTGTAACATAGTTCATAGGCATGTAGCCACCACATCGCTTCTCAGAGATAAGCTACCATCATCTAAGCTAGTCTTATTTCTATTATGTTTGTAAGCATATTTCAGTATTTGATATTAAAGAAATGAAGTGTTATTTATACTGCATCTTTGTATTTATGGTTATATCTATAATTTGCTGCATTCATGTTTAAATCTGGATCAGTGGTATTAGAGCAGTCTGCTCTTTCTCTGGTTTTCTTTGCATGTCCACAACAAGGTCGAGATATAAGGAGTTAGGGCTCGATCTAGTTGAACCTTTGCAAGATTAGCCTCACAAACCCCGACGGCCACCCATGGGGGAAGAAAATAAATACAAGGGGGTAGGAGATTCTATCAAAATATTGCTCAAGGAGGCCCTCGAGAAACAAAGGAACGCGATGATGGATAAATTTTCCCAGATCCTTCAATGGTTGCCCACCGATAGTGCATTTACATTCAACAGCCACTATGGAGGCTCCACTACTTTTAAGGTACAAGTAAACTTTAACATTCCCATATTTGAGGGCCAAATAGATGCAGATGTTGTAGATAAATGGTTAAATCTGCTAGAAGGATATTTGTATGTTCATGATTTTTCCAGCCGAGAAAATATTACTTTATCTCTTCTCAAAGTTTCCCCCCACATCAAGGATTGGTGGGAAACCTACGGTGAGTAGAAGGATGAAAGTACTACCTTGATGTTTTTAGACACACCCACTTGGAACTCATTCTAGGATGCCATCAAGGAGAATTACTACCCTGTTAAGAGCTATGAGGATAAATACATAAAATGGACAACGTTGCGGCAGGGAAAGGACCAAGATGTGCTGGAGTTCACCAATGTTTTTCATATCCTTCGCACAAAGTTGGGTATCAAGGATTCTTATAAACATTTGGTACTAAAGTACCACAACTTCCTACATAGGTACATCTAACATGAGACGAAGTTCCTGGACATCTTCTCACTCGTCACGACATACTGATACACTATCAAGATCGAGCAGAAGTTTAAACAAAAGAAGCAAGACTTTGGATCTGCGAATCTGAAGCAAGGGAAAGGTGCCCCCAAACCACAGAACAAAGGACAAATCCAAGGTGAGCCAACCTACGAAAACTCACCAAAGCCACAAGAAAATAACAACATCGCGAAGCCAAAGAAGGACAAGAGAAAGTGTTGTGAGTTCCATAAGAGCTCCACTTACAACACAAGTCAGTGTAGGGCCAAGCAGTCACTAGTGGCTGAGTTGAAGGCTTTAGAATTAGATGCATCTTCTGACTCTAAGTCAAAACCTGACAAGGGTAATGACAAAGGGAAGCAGATTATTGATGCAGAGCCCAACGCCACCGTTGCCACCATGAAGATCTAGAAGGAGGAACCTGAAGATCTAGAAGGAGGAACCTAAAGATCCAGAGGAGAAGGAACGCCTCTTCCACTCCCAAATGTGGGTAAAGGGTTCCCCGCTATAGTTCATTGTCAACAGCGGGAGCCAAAAAAACCTCATTTTGGTAGAGGTCCTGAAGTGGCTGGGCTTACCGACCACGTCACACCCACAACCGTACACCATCGGGTGGCTTCACTAAGGATGAGATCTTCGCGTGAGCCAGCAGTGTCACCTTCCATACAACATCAAGCCCTTCATGGATGAGGTATTATGTGATGTTTCTCCCCTTGATGTTTGTGATGTATTATTAGGCTAAACATACTTGTGGAAGAGACATGTTGTGTATGAGTCAAGGCCTCATGTTATTATTGTTACTTTGGGGAATAAATTGTACAGGATACTGGAGGTAGCACTACCTACCGTCATCTCTTTGGTTACAACAAAATAATGCAATAAGCTCATTTCGAAATCGGTAATTTTTTTCCTAATGATAAGCCCTCAGGGAAAGAAAAAAACAGTGTCCATGACCTCCAAACAGGGCCCCTCCGCATGACAGCAACAACTGGACAAGCTCATGGAGGAGTACGAGGACATCATCTTCACCTCCCCTGCAGGGGTGCCTCTATACTAGCAGGTCAAGCACTCCATCGATCTGATCCCAAGTGCATCGTTTCCCAATGGACTAATCTATCGACGCTCCATTCTAGAGAACGAAACAATCAAGAGGCAAATTTTGGATTTGTTGCAGAAAGGTCACATTCGGCCAAGTTCATCACCCCGTGGGAGCCTAATCATGTTGGTACAGAAGAAGGATGGGACTTGGACACTCTGTATTGACTATCGGGCATTGAACAAGATCATTGTCCAGAACAGGTACCCGATCCCACAAATTCATGACCTTCTGGACCAATCAAGGGGGAAAAATATTTCAGCAAGATCGACTTGAAGTCTAGATATCACCAAGTACCAATCGAACCCTCCAACATGTGGAAGATTGCCTTCAAATCGAAGGAGGGCTTTTTTGAATGGTTGGTTATGCCTTTCGAGTTGATGAATGCTCTTGCAACCTTCATGAGGCTGATGGATGACATCTTGTAGCCATTCACCAACTCATTTATAGTGGTATACTTGGATGACATCCTTATCTTCAAGTAGAGTTGGGAAGAGCACCTCCACCACATCCGACCGGTTCTCTAAACACAACAGTAACACAAGACGTGTGCCAATTTATAGAAATGCACTTTTAACATGACCCGGGTTTAGTATTTGGGATACATTACTGACGAATGGGGCGTGCATGTGGATACAGCGAAGAACCAATTCATTCAGGAATGGCCAGCCCCAACCACTCTGACAGAGCTCCACAACTTTCTGGGTCTTGCTAATTTCTACCACAGGTTCGTGTTGAGATTCTGTCATATCACTTGGCCCTTGAGTCAAGTCACCAAGGGAGGAGTGAAAGCAAAATTATTTTGGTTTGAATCTCAAAAGAAGGCATTCGTAGACTTGAAACATCGCCTCTGCTATGAACTAGTGCTCACATTACTAGACTTGCAACAACCATTTCAGATTGAGACAGATGCCTCTAACTATGCTATTGGGGCAGTCCTTACTCTATAGGGGCATCCAGTGGCATATCACAGTGAGAAAATTTTAGACACAATTCAGAAGTATCCCACTTATGACAAAGAGATGTATTCCATTGTGCAGGCCTGCCGACAATGGAAGCATTACATTTTAGGGAAGGAAATGGTCATCCACACTAACCACCGACCCTTGTAATTCATACAAACACAAGGGAAATTTTAGAATGATCGCCATAAGAAGTGGTCCACATACCTACAACAGTTCCATTTGAATATCAAGTATAAGAGGGCAACACCAATAATGTTGCAGATTGCCTCAACCAACCACTGATCATGGAGTTAACCATCATGCTCAACTCTTTTGGGCACGAGAGTTTTGATTGGCCACTTCTCTATAAAAGTGACCTAGAATTCAGCCACACATATCAGACGCTCTTCGAGGGTCAGCAAGTTCCAGATTTTCACCTCCAGGATGCCCTGTTATGCCACTTGGGAAAAATTTGTTTTCCTTCAAGCGAGCATGCCAAGATGATTTTGGAAGCACATTATAGTTGGGCCACTAGGCATTTCAGGGTCGAGAAAATGGTGGTAGTACTGCAGAAGTATTTATGTTGGTTGAATCTTCGACAGGATGTCAGGAAGTACATCAAATCCTACACTGCCTGCGCCATTTCCAAACCAACCATCAAGAAGAAAGGCTTCTATACTCCACTGCCTACCCCTAGTCAACCTTGGGAATCCATCTCCATGGATTACATGTCAGGCCTTCCTTCTACTAAGCATGACAGCAATTGTATTTTTGTGATTGTCAATAGATTCTCAAATATGACCATTATGGCGGCCTGCAAGAAGAATATCACAATAGAAGCCATTACTAAACCCTTCTTTGAACAAGTGTGTGTACAGTTTGGGATCTCACAATCTATCATCTTAGATCAGGATAGCAAGTTCCTCAGTACATTTTTGTCCAGTCTTTGGTCGATGCTAGACACCAAGCAAACTAAGTCCACAACTTTCCATCCCCAAACTGATGACCACACAAAGGTCATCAACAAGATGATCGTACACATTTTACGCCTATACAACTCAAAGCATCCATGCACATGGGATGAGAGCCTCACCTATGTCCATCACAGTTATAATCGGGCTCTCCACAACTTGATTGGCCACAACCCTTTTCAAGTGGGCTTGGGATTCCAGCCACTATGTCCCATTGATGTGGCCATACCATTTGCAGATACTCAGGAAGATTCGGCTCATGTCCAGTCTAAAGACAATAAGGCGAACAAATTCATTGATCATATCCAACAAATCCACCAGTAGGTCCACGACATTTTGGAGAAATCAAATGCCAAGTACAAGCAGTGACATGATCAACATTGGTGCCACTCAAGTTTCAAGTGGGTGACAAAGTCTAGTTGCATTTTCAAAAGGATCCTTATTGGAGCCTATCAGAAACTCAGACCACTCCGATATGGTTCTTACACAATTACCAAGGTTGTGGGAGACAATGCATTTGAGCTTAACATTCCCCCATTCATTGGCCTACACCCATTATTCAATGTGGACCACCTTCGACCATACTTCCCACCATTGCTAGACACATCAAACAATGCATAACAGCTCACACCTACAGAGTTAAATCCAATTTTCATGGAACAAGCCACAAATGATCGAATCATGGACATGCAAATCAAGAACAAATGATAGCAAAGGATCAAGCTATATCGAGTTCTCAAATCAGGCCAACTCCTTCACTAGGGCAAGTAGCTCACTAGGGACCAAGTTCAGCAGAAGTTCCCTCATCTCATGGAGGAACTCAACGCAATGGGGACCATTGCTTCCTAAGGGGGGAGGAATGATCCAGGTGGGTATTGGTGGCCACCTTCCTATTCCACTTGGACCCCCACCATTGTTTCTTTCAGTTTTTCAGTTTCCTTATTTGTAGCACAATTTACTACTTTTGGCATTTTTTTCTGTCGTGAACTTCTGGAGCCATTTTGAGGCCCTAAACGATGATTTTTGGGAAAAATGGAACCAACATGGGTATTTGACTAATGTTGGTCATTCAAACATTGTAGTCCTCAAATAGATATTTCTAACGAGGTATTGTGCGCGTCAAATAGAGATCATATGCCAAAGTTACGACCCTGAGAAGTTGATGTACCAATTTACCCAAATAGGGCCCATAGTTTGGCGCTTCATCTCCTAGGGTTAGGTTTTTGGATGTCTAGGGTTTTCCATTCTGTCTTAATAATAAATAGGCCTTTGAGGCTCATTGTAACACAGTTCAGAGGCATGTCGCTGCCACATCTCTTCTCAGAGATAACATACCATCGTTCGAGTTAGCCTTAATTCCATTCTGTTTGTAAGCATATTTCAGTATTTAATATTAATGAAATGAAGTGTTATTTCTACTGTAACTTTTTATTTATGGTTATATATGTAATTTCTTGCGTTCTTGTTTAAATCCAGATCACATATGTAGGATAATTAAGAATGAAATGAAATGGGCTTACCATGCTGTAAAAGAAATGCATCCATGGCGTAGTCATTTTCATCTGTTTTTATTTCAAATGGTTGTTATCCGGTAATGCTAAAACTGAGGTTGAACTAAACTTTTGTTTTAAAGCATAAAATGATTTTTGTTGTTTGCCTCCCCACTAGAAGACATCCTTCACGCTGGTCAAAGCATGTAGTGGAGATGCTATGGAAGAAAAATCCTCCAGTACTGTGCTACACCCAGAAAACTCCTTTCTTTTGTAACTTATTTGGGTATTGGCCAATTCACAGTGACCAAAACTTTAGAGTGGTTAATCTTCAACTCACCTCCTCCAACTATGTGGCCCAAATACACTAAGGAATTTTTTTATGAATTTACATTTAGACATCTTCAGAAATAACTGTTCTTTTCTCATGATTTCCAAAACTTTCCTCACATGCTTGACATGCTCTTCTCATGATTTGTTGAATATCAAAATATCATCTAAATAAACAATTACAAACTCATCAAGAAATGATATTAAAATGTCATTCATAACTCTCATGAATGTAGCTGGAGTGTTGTAAAGACCAAAAGGCATAACCAACCACTCAAACAATCCTTGTTTGGTTTTAAAAGTAGTCTTCCAAATATCCTCCTCAACTATTCTAACTTGATGATATCCACTTCTAAAGTCTATTTTAGTGAAATACTTTGCATTCTTCAATTCATCTAGCAAATAATCTATTATGTGCAGTGGGTATCGATTCTTTATTGTAATATTATTCAAATCTCGATAATCCACACACATGCGCAAGGTTCCATCTTTTTTGGATACCAAAACAATCGGTGACCACATGGTGAAGTAGAGGGATGAATTACACCTTTATCCAACAATTCCTGGACTTTTTTCTTAATATCTAAACTTTCCAAAATTGACATTCGATACATACTAATGTTTGGGAGTGGAAAATATTGATGTAGCTGTATTTCATGCTTAATTCCCCTTTTTGGTGGCAATCCTTTTGGTTCTTGAAACATGTCTCCATAATTATTGACCACATCAACCCATTCAAATTTTAGCTTCTCATCAGATCGTGCCAAGGATTCCTGCTTTGTGTCATTCTTCTACTTAATCATAAGGAGCACGAGACTCTTGCTGGAATTGACTAGTCACTTCATTTCCCCTGCGCTTTCTAAAGACAGACTAAGCTTTCTGCGATGAGCTCTCACAATATACTCCACTTTTTCTTTGAAAAAAAGATATTTTTTCTCAAATCGGTGAAAAACGGCTTTCATGTCATACAGTTACGGGCTTCCCAACACAATCCCAGAAATATCCAATGACACAACATCTAATTCAACTTCAACAATGAAATTGGCAGTGATTGCAAACATGAAAATGCATTTCCATGTTACCTGCAAATTGGTATCCTTGGTTATCCAACCCAACGGATACAGTTTATGATGAGGCATAGTGTCCATATTCAATTTTTTTACCAATTCCACAGAAATTAAGTTGGTTTGATATCCACTGTCAAACAACGTATCAATTTTGTATGTTTGGAAATAACTCAGATATCGAACAACTTGATTTGATTTTCCTCATTTGAAATGTTGTGGGAGTTATTTATTGCATTGGTGCTTACCAAAGCTTCCTCTTTGCTTGCTTTTTCCATGACTTTTCCCTTAGTGATTGTGGTTGCAATCTTGGTTTCATCTCCCGAGTCGAAACCCAAGTCTTGTTGTGCAGCAGTGTTTGTCCTCTATTTCCCTTTATTGTTAAATTTCTTCTGTCTTAATTCAATATGAAGCTTCCAAGAATGCACTTCATCATTTCCCTCTTTGGAACAATTCTCTCACATGGGTTTCTCCCCTTCTTTCTTAACAGAAGAATTTTTCTTTTGCTTTCCTTTAAATTTCTTCCCTTTTTCACCACTCTGAAATGACTTCTTCTTACCTTCTTCTTATATATTTTTCCCTCTTTCTTCAATGTGTGTAGCTCGAACATAGACCTCATCAAGATTCGTGGGACTAAACATAAGAATAGTATGTCGAAGATAGTTGTGCAACCCTCCTATGTATTTCAGCAAAGTATCTTGTGACTATAAGTCTACTCCTAGCATAAGAGCTCTTTCCCAAAACTCTTGAGTATACTCTTGCACATTTTGTCCTTTTAACGATTTGAAATTTTTCCAATTCAGGATAGCTTTTTGCATCTGAGCTAAAGGATAGAACTGTCTTTTTATAACATCAATGAAATCAGACCAAGTAATAGATATCTTACCATATTTTTTGATCTCGTCTTGAGTCCTTGATTCCCACCATACAAGTGTTGCACCCTCCATTCTCAATGAAGCCAACAGAATTTTGATATCATCCTCTTGAAGGTTCTGAATTCTACAATACACCTCCAATTGGAGAATCCAGTTATCCAGCTTCTCTGCATTAACTTCACCATTGTACACAGGAAACTTGAATTTAACATCAAGATTTAGAAAAGGTTATTTACCAATCCCCTTTGAAGAATGATGATGAGTATGAGTAGCGGTGGTATTATTTGAAGAGTGTGAAGATGCTTCCGAAGAAGAAGATGAAGAAGATGGTGGAGATGGTGGAGGTTTTCCTCCACTCCCATTACCTCTTTTTCCATTATCTCCTCTTGAAGAGCCTTCTCCATTGGGAGGGTTGGAACTTTCTCCTTGCAATCTTCTATTCCTCTCTTAATAAAGGACCTTCACCATCTCTGTGATATCAAAGAAAGCCTTTATGAAGGTCTTTGTTTAGTCAATTTATTGTTATCTAAATTGCTAGTATTAATTGTCAACCCGGGGCTCGTAAGTTGATGAAGTGAGGGTGTACTATATGTACTTAAGTAACTTTCTTAGAGCTTTTGTTGTTTAGGGGGGTTGCTTATGATTAACTTATCTTCCTAAAATGGAATGATGATTATAGACAAATGAGTGCAAGTGTGTGAAAGGTGATCTCTACATGAGTGAAAGTGTGTGATGGTGATTTCTAATTGCTTGCTGAATTTGTAAGAGAAAAGAACTTGAAAAAATGAATAAATCAAAATGACTTGAAAGTAAATGACCACAATCCAATGGCATTAGTCTCTATCCATACTGCTGCAAATAAAAGAAATAAGAAAATCACTTCAAAGATTGATGTTAATGATAATCTCCTTCTAACTCTCTGCTTCTACTGCGTATTTGCATAAAACACGATTAGAAGGTAGCTTAAGACAATTCCAAGAATTGATAAAACCCTAATCTACTTTAATTGACAAATTGTAACACTACTTAAACCTTTTCCAACATACTGCTCCTACATATGTGATTGTGTGTAACAAGTGGAAAAAGTGTCAGTATCACAAGCCAAATCTACTCAAATACAAGCTACAATTAATCAATATTCTGTTCTCTTGAAAGATAAGCTATTCATGATAAGGAGAGCATAAACTAGTTAGCATCCAACTTGTAGAACTATGCTAAAGCTAATCTAAAAAAAATAGAGTAAAGAGGGCAGCATAATGAATAAGACAACTGCAACTACCATTAGACATTAAAGCAAATACACACACAAATCCCGGCTAAAAGAAATC
>APFE031639284.1:4933-38803 GCA_000404065.3 Pinus taeda | reverse complement strand
TTCATAAAATTACAACTGATAAAAGTCTAATGAGCGTACACAGACGCAGCTATTTATAGAGATTTCTAAGATAGCCTACTCGTGCAACTGATTAACTGAAAAACAACAAACTGTTATGCGTATTTATGGTCCCTTGACACTTCATACGGCTGCGTGGATGAGTTTAGTGGTTCTGTCATCATGGGTAATGAATCCCATGTTGGATCATGTCCCCTGCCACCTGTAGAACGTGGACAAATCACCGTTTAAGATGACGTGACCAAGCAGCTCACAATCACCGTTAAACAGCCTTGAGTTGACCGTAACTTGACCAACTTTGACCGTGGATAAAGATGACGTGGATGGCTGGAAAAATGGGACAGGAACCTCGAGCACGTTGACACCTAAGTGCCCATGTGGCTCATCTGGAAAACCGACACGTGGAACATTGCGTTTAACAAAAAGGCTGCAGGATCTTCAGATAGCTGCAGGATCATCAGATAGCTGCGGGATTCCTGCAAGTAAGTCAAAATCTAAACAAATAGTCATCCATTAGCAAAACTTGCTTGATCATGCTTAATAACACCTAATGTAATGATCTGGGTGGATTTATGGTGAAAATGAGACAAAAGTGAAGGAAAGATAAGGAAAGATTGAGGAAAATGGTAGATAAGTAGGTGTAGAATAGAGGCTCTACAGTCTTCTAATCTTCTGTCATGATAGGTTCTCCTTCATGAGACATGGTCTCTGAAGACTCAACTGCAACTTCTGCAACTTGAGTATGTACTGGTGTAGAAGACTTTGAAAACCATTCTCTTCTTCCACTTGACCCAATTTCAAGGGTTTCAATGAGCTTCCTTTATCCTCTTTTTAGTTTTAATCTTGTAAGCATGACATAAACTTTCAAACAATTAAATCCTTCTTTCACAAAGCAAATCTAGTAAGAAAAAACCAGTGCTCTGATACCAACTTGATCTGAAATGGAGCAAATTAGTAATGTTGTGCTAATTCCCCATTCATAATAAAAACCAATATTCTTATCATTTTATTTTCAACTGTTCAAGGATTCAATACTTTTCCTTAGCTAACTAACTCCAATGAGAGTTTCTTATCTAAAGGTTATGAATAATTTAACATAAAAACATATGTTGAACATCAAAAATATAACACCAAAGAACATCAAAATACAACACATAGCAAGCACATGATAAAGTAGTTCACCCCTCCTACACTATGTCTCCTTAGTCCAACTTCCAACGGCTTGGGCCTCTCTATTATGCTCCAATTACAACAAAATTGTGTTTACAATACTCATATGCCTCTGAAACATATCTCAATGAGTTCATAATACTCAAAAAATGGCTATCTAACCCCCTTTTGCATTCAATTTGGATAAGAACTGAAGAAGTTATGACTTCTCCCAGTTCTTTCACTATTTGTTTCACAAATTGCTCCAAAATTGACAAAAAACCCCATTTCCATTCCAAAATCTGCTAACAAAGAAAGCAATTCACTACACAACAGGCTATATCCCGTCGACCGTACTCCAAATCATAATCAACAAGTTCTGCAGGCTCTTAGGGTATGTGCATAGAAAACAAGCAATTTGCGATTACGATATTTTGGACCGGATGGGATATTAAATCGAAACCTATAATGGCATCACATCCAAGGACTATCACATTTCTCAATTGGCGTAAAATCCCAGCGGATGGTCTTGTAAACATAGCAAACATTGAATTTCGATATCACAGACCCACTGGGGATATTTAATTGTAACATATAAAATCCTGCATCCAAGGTCCATCGCTTATCGCAATAGGAGAAGTTCAGCGGTCAAAGGTCTTGTTAACACGACAGAACACTACGATATGATATCGGTAGATCTGACGAGAACTTAAACTGTGACATATAAAATCCCGCATCTGGGTAATTTATCACATGGCAACCTAGTAACTACCAGGGGCCGATTCTAACTTCTTCTCCCCTCACGGATCTGCAATTGCGAAATGCGATGACCTTATCGCATCGCAACCTTGAACCTGCCAGGGCCGATTTCTAATGCTTTTCTGCCTTGCAACTACGATTTTCGAAATGAGGGGGATAATGGTAGCTTGCCACTTGGCGCCTCCTCATTCGCTGAAGACATTTACACGTCATCCCAATCTTGCCATGTAGACAAGTCAAACTTGAACTTTTACACGCTCTAACTTCTGCATACAAACTTGGATTTCAGTACCGTTAGATTCAGAATGACAAGCTCTTCAATCTGAAGCTGAGTGTGACAAGATTATGACACTTTGATTTTGGAGCACAATTTTTTGAGTTGATATTTTGATCTACATGATGTGAAACACAACAAAATTTATGCATTGCATATTTATATTTAGAACCTAATCAGTTTGTATGGTATCGATGAATTTTTTCTTGTAACCCACTTGTACCTCGGTAAATTTTTACCGAATAAATGATAGCACATTATGAGGATACAAAGAGAAACACCTTCTTTAGCTAATTGATAAATCTCAAACATAAGGGTTTAATGCTGGAGAACATTGAGGACTTCCAAAAGTTGAATATTAGGGTAACTGATATTCGAGAGGATCATAGGATTGATGTCTTCACAAGGACTTTTAAGGATAACATGAAACATGAGGTCCACCTTTGGGAACCTAATTCATTGGAGAAGGCATTCAAGTTGGGAAGAAAAGTTGAAATAAAAATTAAGGCAACAAGGAAGTCTACCACTCACAACTATAAAGATGAAAGTGTTGTTTCTCCTAGCCTTTCAAAACCTACAAGGTTGACACCACAACAATTGAAGGAAAAAAGAGCAAAAGGGCTTTGTTCCAGTTGTGATAGAAAATACACTAAAGGTCATAAGTGTGTTGAGAAGAATTTTTTTTACATAGATTGTGAAGAGGAGGAAGAAAAGGAATAAGAAAGATCAAAAGAAGAAGATATAAACCAAGAACCAACCCTAGAGAAAGAAGAAATGAATCATATGACATCTTGTTATGCATTGGTGGGAATTACCACTCCTCAAACTCTCAAGATAAAAGGATATATCAAGAAGAAAAAGGTAATAGTGCTAATTTATTCTGGTAGTACCCATAATTTTATTCATTGTAAGATAGCCAAGGAATTTGATTGCTTTCTAAATCCAACACCAGCGTGGCAAGTGATGGTTGCAAATGGAGGAACTATGAATTTCTCTGGAAAGTGCCATAATATCAAGCTAACCATGGGGAAATATGCATTGAATAGTCTAATGCTTTCCAGTCCAACAAGTGGTGTTGATGCTATACTAGGATTCCAATGGTTACAATCTTTGGGGATGATAATTTTTAATTTTAAAGAACCCTTCTTGAAATATTTTTGGGAAGGAAAGGAAATTGAAATAAGGGGTATCACAAGGAAACCAAGGAATAAAATCAACTCTAATGGTATGAAAAAAATTTCGAAGAAAGAACAAAAGGGCATAATTGCATAATTATGCTTACTAGAGATTCAAACATCAAAATCATCTATTTCTCCAGATCTCAAAAAAAAAATGGACAATCATTCCAAGCTATTTGAGACTCTAAAAGGCCTCCCACCTATTCATGATTATTATCATTCTATTCACTTGATTTCGGGAAGTGTTCCTCCAGACATCAGGTTGTACAAATATCCCTATGCCCCAAAGAGTTAAATTGAATGTATGGTTGCATAAATGCTAGAGGTCAGTATAATTCAGCCTAGTCAAATTTCTTTCTCTTCTCTAGTAGTATTTGTGCATAAGAAGGATGGATCATGGTGTATGTGTCCAAATTATAGGGAGTTCAACAAACTCACTATTAAAGATAAATTTCCCATTCTTGTCATTGATGAATTCTTGGATGAATTACATTGGGAAATGTACTTCACCAAGATGGATATTCGTTTAGGATTTCATCAAATTAGAATGAAGACTAAAGACATTCCCAAAATAACATTCATAACTAATGAAGGTTATTATGAATTTTTGGTCATGCCTTCTGGCCTTACTAATGCACCTTACACATTTCAAGGTTTAATTTTTTCCATTTTCAAACCCTTCCTTATAAAATGTGTGTTAGTATTTTTTGATGATATAATTATCTACAACAAGTCTTGGAAGGATCATGTTCAACATGTTGACAGGGTGCTCAAACTTCCGGAGGAGAAGAAATTATATGCAAAAAACTCCAAACGTTTCTTTGGAGTACAGGAGGTGGAATATTTTGGTCATATTGTATCTCATGAGGGTGTTAAGGTAGACCCTAAAAAAATTAAAGCCATTAAGGAATGGAAAATACCCACAACCCTAAAGCGTCTTCGAGGATTTATCGGGTTGACAGGGTATTATCGCAAGTTTGTTAAGAATTATGGGAGAACAATAGCACCTCTAACAACATTACTAAAGAAATATTAACTTGGAATTTAGAAGAAACCAAGGCCTTTGAACATCTTAAAGAGGGAATGTGTCAAGCATTGATCTTAGCTACACCAAAATTCACAAAGACATTTATTATGGAATGTGATGCCTTAGGAAATGGAATTGGTGCTGTTTTAATGCAAGAAGGAAGACCCATTACTTTTGAAAGTTGTCCAATCAAGGGAAGGTATTTACATAGACCTATTTATGAGAAGGAAATTTTAGCAATGCTACATGCACTAAAGAAATGACAACCTTACCTAATGGGAAGAAACTTCAAGGTAAAAATAGATCACGATAGTCTTAAATACTTTTTGGAACAAATATTATGTTCAGAAGAGCAGAAAAAATGGGTCACAAAGATGTTGGGTTATGAACTTGAAATCATTTACAAAAAAGGGAAGATTTTTTTTGTTACAGATGCACTCTCAAGAAAGGATGAGGATGTGGAAGCATTGATCTGTGCCATTTCTATTATTGAACCTGATTAGATATTTTGAATCAAAGGATGAATGGAAGAATGACAAAGAGGCGTGGACACTCATTCAAAAGTTGCACCAAGATCTGCTACATTTATCTCAAAAAATGATTCATTATGGTATAAATATCACTTATATCTTTGTAAGAATTCCCAACTCAAAAAAAATATTATTTTGGAATTGCACACCTCCCCTTTAGGAGGGAACTCGGGATTTTTAAAAACTTACCACAGGGTCAATGTCACACTCCACAGCAAATAAAAAAAAATTTATATGGTGGTAACCTTATTGTCACGTGGACCTTATAAACTCGATCCTAATAACCATAACAATATATATATTTACTTGTAATTATTAAGCACTAACCGTGCCACTATGATGTTTCCATATGATTATTAATCACCGAGCTTGGTGTTATCATAAGACTTATGGATTCGAATCCTTAACGATTCTCACCATTCAAATGAGGTCAACGGAAAAAGGCCACCGGTTGCTTTCGGATCTGTTTCCATGCCAAGTGTGGTCGGGAAACTAAATGGCCTTACCTACTCTGGCCAGGTGTCAATCCGCCGGACAGAGACCATGTGAAACTTTGGAAAGTCTACCGGGTTCGCGCGCCAATTGATATGCAAGGGACGGTGAGGATTTTCTCCTTTGATCTGAGGGTCAATATCGTTTCAGGTTTTATCGGCCTCATAAATCCCACCGAGTTGTTCTTCGCGGGTTCATTTGCACTTGGAGGAAGGCCAAGCCCTCGCTCCCAAATGGCGGTTCTAACCCTGCAAACTATGCCAGGTTGCGGCAAGCTAGCACAGGTATCTGTCACTGCAACCATAGCTTTGACTGTATATTTCATTAGGTATAATACTATGCATTCTTTATTTGGTTTACCGGTTGGGTTAATACATTCATGTTTAATTCCATTGAATATTCGTGTACAGGGCGTGCTTCAAACCCTTACCACTCAGGAGTGGATTGGAATGACATCGCTGGAACATTCCAGGTACTGAACCCTTCGCATACAATACAGTAGTTAGGTTAATATAAAAGGCAGAAGTAACAGGTAGATTTCTATGTGTTTCCTTCGGCCTGAAAGGGGTTTCCTCACGGCATTCTTCAATGTGTGACTCAGGGTTTGCATGGAAATAGCGACTGTATGGCCATCTCTACAGTGGTTTTGTAACGCCATGATACGTTGATATGTGCTTTATATTAAACAACTTTAGTTTGACTTGTTCCTGTTTAATATATTTATTTCGTTTCAAGCATTAAATACAGTCAAGGGTTCCATATTGGAACGGCCGAGGGTCTCCTCTTGAGATGGTCGAGGGTTTCATTTTTGGAAATGGTCGAGGGTTCCATCCATACCACGAACCGTTTCCACAGGCTCACGGCATGCCCCAAAAGTATTAGAAAAGGACTGTTAGGTGTTATTTATCAGTTTTCTATACTCTTATAATGCTAGTTTTGTACAGAACCCTGCTTATGGTTGACTGTAAAATACCTTACGCTCTCGCATGTTCTGTATATTGATATGAACCCTCAGGTTCTAAGTATTGTTACTATGTTTCAATTTTCAATATGGTTTGAGCATTATTCTGATACACTACATGTATCCCCTTCACGCGGTTAACATAAATCTTTCTTTAACAGTTACTCGTATCAGACTTTTATATGCACTTGCAATGTTCTTAGATAACTATCATGCATCATTGTTCTTCAGGTGTCTGGCTTGCCCTCTATACAGTTATCTTTACAGATATCAGGCATTATTCTTACACAGTTATCATGCTTGTTTTCTTTACAATTATTATGCAAATAATATAACAGATAGATCCTAGTGTTTGATTAGCCAGTCTCAGGCACTTTTAAACACTTGTAATGATATTATATACATGTTGTCCCATCTAATCCTTAACAGATATTCAGGTGCAGTCATACCTTCCATATAGACACCAAGCATACCAAAACAGTAATTTAATTCAGAAGAATAACACATACCTGGTCTATTAGACACCAGTAGTTATAACTCCAGAAGTTCACCTGCATTTTAAAGATTTGCTCTTATCCTCCCAGCCATGAGATCCAACGCTATGCTGGGTTCTCCCCCCGAGCAGTCCTGCAGGCCTGCAGCCCTCAACAGGTCTATTGCACAGTTGTGCTAGGGTTATCTGGTCCTCACCAGACTTAACCCTTCTTTTCTTTTTCTTTTTCTTTCTTCAGTTCTCTCTCCCCTCTGTCCTCCCAGACCCGGGATTTTTCCCCTTCCCAGGACTTTTCCTGGTTGAAGGGTTAGTTCCTTTTCAGTTTTTATAACTGTTTCTTTTTTTAGAAATTCTCCTTTAGGAGACTGCCAACATTTTAAAATATCTTCCATTCATAAAATAAATAATATCATTTAACACAGTAATTAATAATTCACATAAGTTTCTTACCATAGTAACTTTCATAATTACATGTTTTTACGGGGTCATCACATCTTCCCCCCCTGGGATTGGACATCGTCCCGATGTCTATTCCCATTAAACAAGTCCAGGTAAACTTTCCTCATAATTTCCTCGTCTTCCCATGTAGCCTCCTCAGGCCCATAGTGCTGCCACAGCACTTTAATTTGGGTAATAACCCGTTTCCGCAGCCGCACTTCTCTTCGGTCGAGAATGCTCTATGGTTTGACCAGAACCTCGCCTTCCGGTTCAACCTGCAGACAATCAATAATTTAATCAGTTTCCATTAAGCGTATCTGCATGTCCCAAAACATTGGACTAAATTTCTTACCCGAACATCTTGCCATTTAATCACATGTTTAGGGTCGTATACATATTTCTTTAGGACAGAGACATGGAACACGTTGCGAATTCTAATGTGGCTCGGCAAGGCGAGTTGGTAAGCCACCGGCCCCACTCTAGCCAAGATCTAGAAAGGACCAAAGTACCGAGGAGCCAGCTTGGCGCATCCACTCCATTGCAATGTGCTCCTTCTGGCTTGGATCCTTACAAACACGTGGTCACCAATCTGATTTTCCTTAAGCCTTCTTTTTCTGTCTGCAAAACTTTTCTGCCGATCTTGTGCAGCCTTCAAATTGGCACGCACCTTTTTCACCATATCCTCCATCTCTTTAAGCATTTCCGGACCCAAACTCAGCTTATCCTCAGGCCCACCCCAACTTGAGGGTGTGCGGCATTTTCGCCCATACAGAACCTCAAAAGGGCTTAGTTGTGTCGAGGTATGATATCCATTGTTATATGCGAATTCCACTAGATGCAAATATTCTTCCCATTGGGTTGGTTTCGTCATCACATACGCCCTCAACATATCTTCCAACACTTGATTCACCCGCTCGGTTTGACCATCGGTCTGCGGATGATATGCAGTGCTAAAGTTTAGCTGAGTTCCCAACTCAGCTAACAACATACTCCAAAAGGTGGATGTGAATTTTACATCCCGATCTGAAATGATTACCTTTGGTAGTCCATGCAATCTGAACACATTTTGCATAAAAAGGTGAGCAATTTGTACCGCTTTATAAGTGGAATTCACGGGTATGAAGTGTGCCGCTTTACTCAATTTATCCACCACTACCATGATGGAATCATGGTTCTTCCTTGTTTGAGGCAAACCAGTTATAAAATCCATGGAAATGGTTTCCCATTTCCATTATGGAATTGGCAAAGGTTGTAACAGCCCGGCCGGATGCTGATGTTCTGCCTTAATCTGCTGACACTCTAAGCACCTGGCCAAGTACTCAATCACTTGCTTCTTCATTCTAGGCCAGAAGTAATCTTTCCTTAGTGCCGTGACCATCTTTTGGTATCCTGGATGGCTAGTATAGTGGCTGATATGGAACTCATCCAGAATCAGGTTCTTAAGGTTATTTGAATTAGGTACATATAATTTCTTATTAAAGTACAGCATACCAGCATTGTCCAATGTATAACCTTGCTGCAAACTTTCATTATCTGATTGTTGTACCTGCTGTTTTATCTGTTGGTATTTAGCATCCTGATTTGTTGCTACTTTAATCTGTTCAAACAGAGAATTTCGCCACTTGCTGACTGAAAGTTCGCACAAACACTGCACCTTTCGACTCAATGCATCAGCCACCCGGTTCTCCTTGCCCTTTAAGTGCTTGATCTCGAAATCAAATCCGCTTAGGAAATCTTCCCAACGACCTTGTCTTGCATTCAAAGTAGGTTGACTGAAATAATTAGTCAAGCTGTGGTGATTTGTTAACAACAGAAATTTCCTTCCCAAGAGGTAATGGCGCCACATTTTTAGCGCATGAATAACAGCTGTTAATTCTAGGTCGTATGCAGAGTACTTTTGCTCATGCTCTTTTAATTTTCTCGACTCATACGCAATTACTTTCCCTTCCTGCATTAATACTCCTCCCACACCCTCTTTACTTGCATCAGTACACACAACGTAATCCTTATTAGGATCGGCTATACTAAAGATGGGTGCAGTGGTGAGTAAATGCTTCAATCGATCAAAACTCTGCTGACATTCCGCTGTCCACTTAAATACTTTTCCTTTTTTCTGCAACGAAGTGATAGGGTAAGCTATCCTTGAGAACCCTTCCACAAATCTTCGGTAATAGCCAGCTAGTCCCATAAAGGATCTGATATCGGCTACATTCTTGGGTATGGGCCATTCCATAATCGTCTTTATTTTCTCCGGATCTACAGCTATTCCTTCTTTGGTAATCACATAGCCCAAATATTGGATTTCCTCCTTGAAAAAGTCACACTTACTAAATTTGGCATATAGTTGATGTTCCCGAAGGGTTTGCAACACCATCGGGAGGTGTTCTTTATGTTCCTCATGGGAACGAGAATATATCAGAATGTCATCTATGAATATCAGCACAAATTTGTCCAAAAACCTGTGAAACATGCTGTTCATTAAACACATAAAGGTAGTGGGTGCGTTGGTCAAGCCAAAAGGCAGCACCACAAATTCGTAATGCCCGTAGCCTGTTCTGAAAGCGGTTTTGGCAATGTCTTCTTCCTTAATTCTGATCTGATGATAACCAGATCACAAATCGATCTTGGAAAATACCTTTTCTCCCTTCACTTGATCGAAGAGTTCGTCTATCCGAGGCAGGGGGTACTTATTCTTGATTGTGAGCTTGTTCAGCTGACGATAGTCTATACACATACGGAGGGTTCCATCTTTCTTTTTGACAAATAGTACTGGAGCTCCCCACGGTGACACGCTGGGGTGGATATAATTCTTGTCCAACAACTCTTGCAGTTGCATTTTTAATTCTGTCAACTCGGGTACGCTCATCCGGTACGGCGCTGGTGACACCGGGGCTGCCCCAGGTATTAACTCTATAGTAAAATCTATGTCCCTTTTCGGAGGCAGTCCTGGTACCTCTTCAGGAAAGACATCCACAAATTCCTGCACAATCGGAATGCTGTCTATTGCCGATACTTTGTCTTTCTGGTTTGCATAACCAACTTGAATAGCATAAATTTGACACTTTTTCCTTAGACACTTAGCTAGCTGAGAGGCAGTGATAGGCCGGATCTGTACAGGGTGTTTAATTCCCTGTAATTCTTGTTGTTGTCCCAAGTCATCCTTGTAATAAATGGTTTTGGTCTTGCAGTTCACCAACGACCAATGCTTTTCCAGCCAATCCATACCAATCAGGATGTCATAGGACCCCAATGGAAGCACATTCAGGTCTGCTGTAATTGACTGTCCAACTATGCTGAAAGGACAGTTATTAATTTTGGCTAAGACTCTTCTTTTAGCTCCTGTGGCCAGTTGTACCAGCCATGGGTTCTTGAACTTTTCAGAAGACAGCTTACACTGTTCTACTACTTTTGGGCTAACATAACTTAAGGTAGCTCCTGGGTCAATAAGAACAGCTATAGAAAAATTGGAAATTTTACCTTCAAATTCCACCATGGTCGGCTGGTATTCCGCTTGACGGTCCTCCAGGGCTACGTTGATCCTTGGCATGCTACGCACCACTTCTCCCACCGTTGATGCCTCTTGGATTTGAGATATTTGATCCACTCCTTTACGCTGAGGGCAATTCTTCACGTAGTGTGGGCCTCCACAACCCCAACATTGGACTGGAGGTCTGGTCATCCCTTCAAGATCTGACCTGGCAGGTGGTTCACTGATTCTACTCTCACTTGGCTTAGTCCGAAAGGTACTCTTTGCTACATTTCTGCCAATCTGTCCCTTACCAGTAACCTTGCTGCCATTACCACAACTTTCTTTGCTATTACCAGCAATTCTGTTGCTTTTTCTTTCATTCCATCTTTTATTTGAAGTGTCTCCTTTCTGCTTGTTTTGTTGGTAACAGATTCTTGCCTTACGAATCGCCTCATCCATTGTTCTGGGATTATCAAACTCAATACGCTCTCTTATGTAGGCTGGTAGACTACTCACAAATCTCTGCACCTTGGCCTTCTCCTCCTTGATATATGGTACATAACGAAGCAGGGAGGTGAAGCGGTTAATGAACTCGTCCATGGACTGCTGTCCCAGACGTAAATCATGGAACTCTTGTGCCTTCTCATCATAGAAACGCTCAGTTAGATATCTCTCCTTGAATTACTTTTGAAACTTTTCCCAGGTTATGTTCTGCTCATTTACTCCTTTTACAATTTTGATTTCTTCCCACCACAAGGTTGCTTTGCCCTGTAGCTGAAAGATGGCCAGCCGCGCCTTCAAATTCTGATCATACTCATACAGCTGAAAATACTTGTTAATGTTAATTAACCAAGCCTCCGTCGCTTCCTCTTGTTCTCCATCAAAATGTGGAGGTTTGATTTTCCGGAATTCTCCTTGTAATTCCATTCTCTGTCTCTTTGGCGTCTGTTGTTCTACTACATTGTCAGAATGATCTTCCTTCTCCTCTGAAATTTCAGGTGCATAATTTCGTTCTTCAGTTTCCCTTTGCTGTTCTGCACTGGGATTGGCTAATGGTGGATTTTGTCTTTCCGACAGACTCTTCAATATTCTTTCCTGTTCCACTGTCAATCGCGCGTTGTCTTCTCGCAGACGTGCCATTTCCTCTTTCAATTCTTGAACAGTTTGCAGTATCGCCAGATTGGTACTGCGTGTCTCTGCACCGAGCTGTATCCACAGCTCTGGATTTTCTCGAGGAACGCCATCTGCTCCCTGCATTCCCTCCATCTTTACTGTTGATTGTTATCACTTGCTGTTCCTGAATTTGTTTCCTAATTAATAAACAGAAATCAATTAGCGAAATTTAATTCTTACTCATACATATACTATATGATAAATCCATGCAACTGGATCTTACTGCTCCAGAGGCCACAGTTTTGAAACCTCTGCTCTGATACCACATTGTCACACTCCACAGCAAATAATTTTTTTTTATATGGTGGTAACCTTATTGTCACGTGGACCTTATAAACTCGATCCTAATAACCATAACAATATATATATTTACTTGTAATTATTAAGCACTAACCATGCCACTATGATGTTTCCATATGATTATTAATCATCGAGCTTGGTGTTATCATAAGACTTATGGATTCGAATCCTTAACGATTCTCACCATTCAAATGAGGTCAACGGAAAAAGGCCACCGGTTGCTTTCCGATCTGTTTCCATGCCAAGTGTGGTTGGGAAACTAAATGGCCTTACCTACTCTGGCCAGGTGTCAATCCGCCGGACAGAGACCATGTGAAACTTTGGAAAGTCTGCAGGGTTTGCGCACCAACTGATATGCAAGGGATGGTGAGGATTTTCTCCTTTGATCTGAGGGTCAATATCGTTTCAGGTTTTATCGGCCTCATAAAGCCCACCGAGTTGTTCTTCGCGGGTTCATTTGCACTTGGAGGAAGGCCGAGCCCTCGCTCCCAAATGGCGGTTTTAACCCTGCAAACTATGCCAGGTTGCGGCAAGCTAGCACAGGTATCTGTCACTGCAACCATAGCTTTGACTGTATATTTCATTAGGTATAATACTGTGCATTCTTTATTGGGTTTACCGGTTGGGTTAATACATTCATGTTTAATTCCATTGAATCTTCGTGTACAGGGCGCGCTTCAAACCCTTACCACTCAGGAGTGGATTGGAATGACATCGCCGGAACATTCCAGGTACTGAACCCTTCGCATACAATACAGTAGTTAGGTTAATATAAAAGGCGGAAGTAACAGGTAGATTTCTATGTGTTTCCTTCGGCCTGAAAGGGGTTTCCTCACGGCATTCTTCAATGTGTGACTCAGGGTTTGCATGGAAATAGCGACTGTATAGCCGTCTCTACGGCGGTTCTGTAACGCCATGATACGTTGATATGTGCTCTATGTTAAACAACTTTAGTTTGACTTGTTCCTGTTTAATATATTTATTTCATTTCAAGCTTTAAATATAGTCAAGGGTTCCATATTGGAACGGCCAAGGGTCTCCTCTTGAGATGGTCGAGGGTTTCATTTTTGGAAACGGTCAAGGGTTCCATCCATACCACGAACCGTTTCCACAGGCTCACGGCATGCCCCGAAAGTATTAGAAAAGGACTGTTAGGTGTTATTTATCAGTTTTCTATACTCTTATAATGCTAGTTTGGTACAGAACCCTGCTTATGGTTGACTGTAAAATACCTTACGCTTTCGCATGTTCTATATATTGATATGAACCCTCAGGTTCTAAGTATTGTTACTATGTTTCAATTTTCAATATGGTTTGAGCATTATTCTAATACACTACATGTATCCCCTTCACGCGGTTAACATAAATCTTTCTTTAACAGTTACTCGTATCAGACTTTTATATGCACTTGCAATGTTCTTAGATAACTATCATGCATCATTGTTCTTCAGGTGTCTGGCTTGCCCTCTGTACAGTTATCTTTACAGATATCAGGAATTATTCTTACACAGTTATCATGCTTGTTTTCTTTACAATTATTATGCAAATAATATAACAGATGGATCCTAGTGTTTGATTAGCCAGTCTCAGGCACTTTTAAACACTTGTAATGATATTATATACATGTTGTCCCATCTAATCCTTAACAGATATTCAGGTGCAGTCATACCTTCCATATAGACACCAAGCATACCAAAACAGTAATTTAATTCAGAAGAATAACACATACCTGGTCTATTAGACACTAGTAGTTATAACTCCAGAAGTTCACCTGCAATTTAAAGATTTGCTCTTATCCTCCCAGCCATGAGATCCAACGCTATGTTGGGTTCTCCCCCCGAGCAGTCCTGCAGGCCTGCAACCCTCAACAGGTCTATTGCACAGTTGTGCTAGGGTTATCTGGTCCTCACTAGACTTAACCCTTCTTTTCTTTTTCTTTTTCTTTCTTTAGTTCTCTCTCCCCTCTGTCCTCCCATACCCAGGATTTTTCCCCTTCCCAGGACTTTTCCTAGCTGAAGGGTTAGTTCCTTTTCAGTTTTTATAACTGTTTCTTTTTTTAGAAATTCTCCTTTAGGAGACTGCCAACATTTTAAAATATCTTCCATTCATAAAATAAATAATATCATTTAACACAGTGATTAATAATTCACATAAGTTTCTTACCATAGTAACTTTCATAATTACATGTTTTTACGGGGTCATCACAGTCAAGAAGGAATTTTTTTTGGATGACCTTAAATCTGATGTTCGGAAGTTTGTGACAGAATGTTTGGTTTACCAAAAAAATAAAGTTGAGACAATTAAGACCCCAGATCTGTTACAACCTTTATCCATTCCAAGTCAATGTTGGGAGGTCTCAATGGAATTTATCATAGGTTTACCCAAGTCTGAAGGAAAGAGTGTCATCATGTTGGTAGTTGATAGAATTACCAAGTATGCACAATTTTGTGCATTATCTCATCCTTTTAAAGACAATACAATTTCTATTGCATTTATCAAAATAATTCAAAAGCTACATGGAAACCAAAGGATTATTGTAAGTGATAGAGATCCCATTTTCAACGAAAATTTTTGGACATAATTATTTTCTTGTCATGGTACTCAATTAGCTCGTAGATCATCTTATCACCCTCAATCTGATGGGAAAACTGAGATAGTGAATAAATGTTTCGAAGGATATATTTGTTGATTTGTATTTGAAAAACAAACACAATGGGTCAAGTGGTTATCTCTCATTGAATGGTGGTATAACACTTCATTCTATACTTTAAAAAAGATGACCCCATTTATGGCACTTCATGGATATCATCCACCGTACATCACATCATCTTTAAGAGAAAATTCTAAGGTTTAAGAAGTGGAAGATCACATCGAGCATCAAAAACAAGTTCTCCAACTCTTAAATTATAACCTCACTCTCACGCAAAATTGAATGATACAATAGGCATATCAACATTGCGTGTGAAAGAAGTTTTGATGTGGGCAATTTGGTATTTTTAAGGCTACAACCATACAAACAAAAGTCCCTCAAGAAAGTTAAGAAGGATAATAAATGATCACCCAAGTATTATGGTCCTTATAATGTGTTGCAAAATATTGATACTATGACATACAAATTGGAGTTGCCTGCTTCCCAAGTACACACAGTTTTCCATGTTTCATGATTAAAGAAGGTTATCAATGATAAGCTCCCAGTTCAATCAATATTTCCAAAACAAGCGAAGAATTAAAAATCATACTGGAGCCTGAAGTAGTCACAAAAATAGGAACCCGAAAACTACTAAATTTATCAATTTCAAAGTATCTCATTAGCTGGAATAACTTACCCACTGAAGATTCGACATGGGAGGATGAGCATTTTATAGAAAAGCATCCAGAACTACTCAAGCATTGATGAAAACATTTTTTTGAAGGAGAAGGGTGTGTTAGGTCCCTTATTTTTATTATTAGTGTATCCCCCCTATTGTTTATGTTGTGCCCATGTAGCCCCCATATTTTTATTGGTGTGCCCCATAGAAGCCCGCTATTGTTATTGTTGTGCCCTTACATTATTATTGTTATGTAGGCTCTAATTATATTGTGACTCCTTAAACTCCTATATATACCAAGGAGGTCTTGTCATTTTTATCATCCGAGAATTGTTCCTTTATATGATGTAAAGGAGGTTTACCCCTCGAAGAGGCTATTTCTCAAGTCGTTGATCTATCTTTTCTTCTATTCTGTGAGTTGGTTACATAACACAAGATCATCATCAAGCTTTAGGGGTAAAAGGTATTAGAACATCTGATACTCTCTCTCAATCTCCCAAAGCATGATAGAGGCTAGATCTAGATAAATTTAGTGAATGGTCCACCCCTATATCTATGTAGATGTTATGGGATTCACTTTGGATAACACGAGAGTGATAAATGAAATTTTTTACCAATGTTGTTAATTCTACCATGTGGTGGAATGATCTTTCGTGACTCCATTAGACCCGTCCTCTCTAAATATTCATTGTAATACTTAGCATTTGGTATACTTGATGAATTTTAATATGAAGTAAATTTATAATCAAGGATTTTGATTTCATTTGATGGATGAAGAGAATGTCATAATTTGCTTAGAAATTTACACCAAAAAAATACAATTTGATGCTATGATGCATGATTTGATGAGAAATATGAAACCATGAATTTTATCATGGGGATATACATATCAAGAGTCATGACATAATATAGGGAAATGTATAGGTATGTATACTAGAATATTACTAGGCTGTGGAAAAGGAAAAATATTAAAGGACTCATTAATTTTCATTGATGTAACCCTCCCATAAATCATCGTGATCTCAAGTGTGATAACATATTCATAAAATAGAAACACAACTGTGCTTAAGATGAGGAGCCTTGAACTAGCCTACATTATGCAGGTGACAAAAAAACTTTGGGAGTTCCATTATAGGTAATTTAGGATGAATTTGATCCACAAATTATTGATGGAAAACATAATGAGTTGGTAAACATGTATTTGTTCAATATGTGAATGTCGGATATGGAGAAAATGGAATGTCAATACAAATAATGTAGGAGCATGGTACATATCTTTGAGAGAAGTAAGGAAGGGAAAAACCCTTAAGCATTAAAGAGAGTAAAGGTTCTTGTGTCCCAAGACTTGATTGAGAAATGCTTTGAATTTTAAGGGACGAGGTTGTTGGCTTCTATGTTGTTACAACATCATTTGTTTTTTAAACTAGAATGCAACAACATGCTAATGGATTAGTGGATTCCAAAACCAATGATGTGGATTTAACTACCCATGAGAATAGTTCAATACCAAAGTGTAAACAACAAACCTTTGAATATTTTTTCATTAAGAAAACACAATATTTTATAGCTTAACATCAAGAAACTAAGTCAAACAATTAGGATATAAAATCTCAATTAGATACTATGAACTAACAACTAAGCACTATAATAAAGATAATTAGAAATATGATCTCAACTATTTAATGAGAATAGGAAACAAAACGGATTCATCACACCAAACCATAAGAAAAATCTCCTAATATTAGTAATAATGTGATATGTCAAACATGTGTTATGGATAAGGACTAGAATCCCTATTAACTAGTAATATTAGGGAATTACAATTTGTTGTATAAACTACACAACTCCCCATAATTTGACTAGTCATTAGTATAGGAAACTCAATCATAGACACCCAACCATAACTAAGAAAGTGTATACTTGGAGGGTCTCAACATTTTGGTGGGAAAATGGACCAAGGAATTGGACAAACTCCTTGATTTTAGGAACAAATTTTTGGAGGTGGTTCCAAAGTTGGGAACCTCATTCGATAAGGGTGAGGATATCAAAAATGGTGGTGGAAGTTGACTTAAGGATGAGTTAGAAAATATGGTCAAGGCTTAGTGGTACCATCTTTTTGAATTCTGGAATGACAAGCTATGGTAGTAGGAAAGGATAAGGTGGTGTAGGATCAATGACTAGGAAAATAGGAGTTATGCCACATGCAGTAGATACTATTAGTAGCACTAAAGAAAGAATGCAATCATACTAACCAGGTCAAATTTTAGGTGACCAAATAAAAATGTGGTGAAAAGATAAAGAGACAAATGTCTAAAAAAAAGGATTATGTAACAATGAACTCATCGTTGGAAAAATATTAATGACTTTGAACATTTTGAACAACCTTCCAGTTCTGTCAAGTGAAACACCATATAATGGAAAGGGTTAGGAATGATGGGATTTGGTTATTAGTTTGTTTTGGGCAATTATCATTATTGTGTATATATTGACTAGTATTATCACGGGCACTATGGGGGGGAAACTACAATAGGGAGTTTTAGTTGGTACCATAGCTATATCTTTAGGTTGCACCCTTAATCCTCTAATGGATAATTTATTGGTTCATATTAACTATTAATGGAATGTAGTCCCTAGTTAAAATTATTATTGTCCTTCCTTTAAATGTTGGTGATGTATTCTATAACTCTTCCTAATCTATGTTCATGAATGAATGTAATTCCCTAAAATTTAGGTTGCAATTTTGAGTAAGATGGAGGTTAATTTGTATTTATCCTTTGATTATGGAATACCTTGATATAGTTATGATATGATGAACTAAGCATAGTATAATAATTAGTGTGTAAGTATGCATGATTGGTTTGGTGTCAATGTTTACAATCATTTTGTATGAGCCTTATATAAGATTTAGTCTTGGCATAGTCCCATCATTCATATATCAACAATAGTGCACAATAACTCAAAGAAACCCAACAATGACTAGAACAAATGAGTTTAAAATGAACTCTACCTTGAAACAATTTCTTTGAATCAATGGATCCAACCCATTGGGTAACAAACAAAACTTATATCGTTCTTGGTAAGGAATTATATGCATTGTTATGATTTAGCTAAGTTAAAATAGAGAGTGTGTAGTGCAATGTAATGAATATATATATATAGGACATTGATAGTTTGTAGAATTATTTCAAACAATTAATCAGCACCAAACCAAGATGATTCAAAAACATAAAACCAACAAAATTGTTGATCTATGCATATTGTTATGAATATAAAATAGTAAAAAATTGGAGAAATTATCTTAGTCATGTAGTGAGGAATTGTTGTACGCAAATTGTTTAAATAAAACCCACTAAACTCATTTTTTACTATCTTAGGGATTTATATGCAATTGTGAATGCATACAAAAAAAATGGATGATTAAAAGAGCAGTGAATGTTGTCCCTAAAAATTGATCTCATGCACACTAAATGAGGATAATCATTGCCTTGTCCTTTGATATTAGGTTGGTCATGCATGTGTTGAATTGGATAAACTTGATTAATCAATGTTGTCCCTAATAACCACATGATACATAGTGAATAATAATGATCATTACTTTGTTCATTGAAATTAAATTAGTCATGCTTATGGTGAATTGGTTAAACTTTATTACAAATGTATATTTTGGGTTGGCTCAATCAAATTTGATCACCCAATTTGTCATTAGTGTAATGCCTTCAAGTTGTGACATTCATATGATGCATTGAATTGTTATTGGGTCCTATGATGCATCTACTGATTAAATGGTGCCAATAAAATTTAAATTAATTGTAAAATGTTTAAGGAAACAAAAGTTTGACATTGATTGTACTCTTAGGTTTTGTCGTTGATTGCACATTAAATTATGATATAGATTGCGTAAATTAATATTACCATAATATCAAATAGATATAAAAAATTGTGATTAATGTCTTGGAATATTAAGTGTAATGTCATTTATTACCAAATAAATACCTTTAGTAAAATGATAAAGAGAAAATATATAAATACACACATCTTAAACTAGATAAAAAAAAATAACTCATATATTTAAATTAAAATATCTTTTTATGTAAAAAAATTTATTCTAAGTTAAAAATTACCTCTTACTTTATATATAAATATATAAAATAATTATAATAAAGTTAGATGACTAATGATGATGTGAGATTAAGATCTCTTAAACTCTAAAATAAATGGAGTCATCTATGGAGACTAAGGAAGAATTGCCTGGACAATCAGAAGTGGTCAGAATCTAGCTAAACAAATTTCAAAAAATCTTATAGAGGCAGTGCTTGAATCATGTTTTTGATGGAGAAAATAGATTCAGCACCATCAAAAGCCTCTAAAGACCTTAAATTATGAAATTTGACAACGGTTACTTAAATTTACAAAAATCCCTACTAATTTTTTCAAAATATAACCAAAATTTTCATAACTTTAGAAAAAAACATAATCATGAGAATAGTGCAAAACGAATGTTGTCCCTGCCTTTCTTCAACCGCACTAGGTGATAAACTTAACTTATAATAAAGTTAACTCTTTCTTTCCAATAAAGAAAGTGAAAGATAGGATAAGGAGGTTTTCATTAAGATTCATTAGACACATGCATATTAAACGTCATCCTTGGAACATGGAAAATTATCCACGCAGATTTCACTCTATGGTTTAGAAATAGTCGCATATATAAAATAAAGTTAATGTCCTTGATATATTTATTGGAGGTGTTCTGCAATAATGTGTATAGTTGACGTCATTGATTCTTCAATGATTTTCTATTCAAAGTGCTACGAGAGACATTTGGTGGCTGTCAAATCATCATAAAAAGTTGTGATAAGTTGTTCGACATTATTAGCTAACATGCAGAAGGCATCATGAGCTAAAGGCTCATCTATTTTGTATATAAAACTCCCAACCGACTCTGAGAAAAAGATTTGATCTAAGCTTGTTGGATGTGGAGTTAGCACGGATATACATCGGTTTTAAAATATATAATATAGTCTTTAAATGTGACATTTTGGTTTTGGAGTTTATGGTGGATTTTTGGCTGAATTTTTTTTTGCCAAATTTTGATGGGCATATATGGATACAACAACTTAAAAAGCCCTAGGGCATTTAAATTTTTTTTGGCTAAACTTTCATTTTTGTTTTAAAACGCTTTTAATATATATAGGATTTAACACCGTCAATCGTGGGGTGAAGAGCACTCATCCAACTGTGATTCAATAAATCTTGCCCAATCTAATAAATTAAATCGAAATAAAACAGAATTTTTTAAAATTACATTTATTTTTGCTCAATTCTAGACAAATTAAATCATAAAATAAAACAGAAAATTTTCCAAAAAATTACACTTGAAAACTATTCTAATTTAAATTGTGGAAACACTATTCCAAAATAAACACATTTAATAATAATTAAAATATATAATTTTCTTAATAATATGATTAAAGAAAGTCTTGGGTTCCAAATTTTGTTGATTATCCCTCTTATGATGGGGGTGAAATATGTAGATTAATGAAATATAAGTCCTACAAAATTTAAAAAAATAAAATATATAATCTTCTTTATTTTAATTAAATTTCCTATTTAACATATATAATTAAAATTTCAATCAATTTTTAATCTTACCTATTATTAAATATTTATCAAAGAAAAATATTGACTTTATCGTTTTTACATCAGTCTTTTTCAATATTAAGATAAATATAAATGGTTCTTTTTACCATTAAAATTTTCTAACTATATTAAACTATAAGATAAATTATTTTACTTTAAAAAGAAATACATAAATGCAGTTCTGTGTAGTATTGAGCTGACATTTTATTATTTTGTTTACTCTTGGAATATCTGCGAGCCATCTTTATATTGAATAAGTTGAAAGTTATATTTATATTCTATATTTTTATATATTATTTATAATATATATATATACCACGGGAAGATATTTTTATATTTTTATTATATTTTATTATTAATATATAATTATATATTTTAATTAATTATATCTTATTTATTATTCTTTTTTCTGTATTATTATAATATAAAAAATTTATATTTATTTAATATTTGCATGTACAAAAATAAATATAATAAAAATTAATTGATTAATTTTATTTTATTTCATTAGTAATTTAATTATTACCTTATAATATGTTGATTAAATAGATTAAATAATTTATCTATTTGTTTATGGCAATTTAATTATTACATTAGAATATGTTTATAGATTGGATAGACACTGATGGTGTGTTTTTGTTAACACATTCTTTTATGTTTTTTTATGTGAAGTTATCGCGTGTTTTGTTAAAACACTTTTTGGCGTGTTTGTTAAAGCATTTCTTGATGTGAAGTCACTGGTTCAATTCCTTGATGTCTTGGTCAGGTTGATATATTAGACATGATGAAGATGTAGTCCTCTCAAGGCTACAAAAACAAATGATAATAGTCACTTTTGGTAAAATGAGAAATTTAAAAACTTAGAATAATATATGTTGTTACTACTAAGACCATTCTTGAAATGTGAAGTGACCATTCTCTTTTCTTTATAATGGAAAGTATGCTGCAAATCCGTCCCAAAGTTGGGCTAACTTTCATCCTTGGCCTTGCCTACGGAGGTGGTAAATTTGCTCAGATAGTTAAAAATAGTCAGAATTTGATAAAATTAAATTTCAAAAAATAGTAGTAAGAGTATTTGAATGATATTTTTATAATGGAAATGGATTAAGCACCATCAAAAACCTAAAAACACACAAAATCTTAAATTTTCATAACTATAACTTATCTGATCAAAATTTTACTAGAATTATTATAATTTTCTAAACAAATTTGAAAACTGGTTATAATAGGGCTCGAAAACTGGTTATACTATGGCTCCCTTTTGTCTGAGTTGAGTTTAGGTAAGGGAACGACTTTTGTCTGAGTTGAGGTGAGGGAACGAATTCACAAGGCAATTCCATGGCTTTCACTCAGCGCATACCCTCTTCTATTTGGAAGAAAGGATGTCGCCCCTTATAGAAGATTTTTAGTTATCCCGTCTTAACGTACCAAACCGAAGATTTTTTGTTTTTAATGTTATGTGATTATATTTTTTTTTTATTTTTGTTTAGGTGGGGTTAGTTTTAATGTGTTTGATATATTAATTTTTATTTGATATTTTTAATTATGTCTATGGGTTATTGTAATTTATGTGTTTTATTTATTTATTTAAATTTTGGTGAGGGTTAGATGTGTTTTGATATATTAATTTTTATTTTTATGTGTTTAATATTTGATTTTTTTTATCCTAAGTTATTGTGATTTTTGTATTTTTTATGTTTTGTTTTGTTTTTTGTTTTTTTTTTTTTTTTAATTAGAGTTAGGTAGTTTAGTTTTAATGTGTTTGAAATATTAATTTTTTATTATGTGTTTATTATTTGATATAACCTTATCAATGTATATTGTCATTGTGATCTATATGTTTTTGTTTCGGGATTAGTTTTAATGTGTTTTTTTTATATTATTTCTATTTATTATGTGTTAAATATTTGATATTGCTTTATCGTGTGTATTATGTATTGTAATTTATGTAGTTTTTCTTTTTATGTAAGTTTAGGTGGGGTTAGTTTTAGTGGGGTTGAAGATATTAATTTATATGTATTATATGTTTAATATTTAATATTTTTATATCATGTGTATTGGTTATTGTAATTTATATATTTTTCTTTTTTATCTGAGTTTGAGTGGGGTTAGTTTTAAGGTGGTTTTTGTAATCTATGTGAGTTTAGGTGTGGGGGTAGTTTTAAGGTGTTTGAGATATTAATTTCTATTTATAATGTGTTTAATATTTTATATTTCTCTATCATATGTATTGGTTATTGTTATTTTTGTGTTTATCTTTTTTATTTCATTTTAGGTGGGGTTAGGTTTAATGTGTTCGAGATATTCATTTCTATTTCTGTGTTTTTTTTTTGTTTCATTTTAGGTGGGGTTAGCTTTAATGTGATCCAGATATTAATTTCTATGCCACAAATTTTTCATCCAAAAATTAGTTAGAAGCTCCAAAAAGTCACTTAAAAACTATTTCATTTTATTTTAAATATTAATAATTATTAAGTAGATAGTAGGGATTTAACCTCCATGGAATATTCTAAAAATATTCATAGTAGTTTACACACAATCAAAGTTTGAGTTTTATCTCCAAGTAATAATGCTCATTTTGTCCTTTTAATTAAAAATTAATTAAAAAAAATCATATGAACTTGTGTTATATGAAGTGAGTTATGGTTTTTTCATATGTGGTATTGATAAGTCATGGTATTGACCCATGATATTGTAAGATACCATATTTATAGATTAAAAATATCCATGGTGAGGTAACCCTAAATTTCCATGGTCAAGAATCTTGTTTCATGTTTTTATAAATATGAGAGAGAGACTTATATAATACAACTTAAGTGAGTCTAATGGTTAAGAGCATGTGTTTCCTCTTAAGAGGTCACAAGATCAAAACTAGAGGGGGGTAGAGTATGTATGCCTTTGTAGACTTAGCAGTCAAATTGTTGCACGGAGGTGGGTCCCTTGTCCCACAAACAAGGGGGTCTCATACACCAATTTGGTGCACTGAGGTGGGTCCCTTGTCCCACAAACAAGGGGGTCTCATACACCAATTTGGTGCATGGAGGTGGGTCCCTTGTCCCACAAAAAAGGGGGTCTCATACACTAATTTGGTGTTTGACTTGGTCATGACCTTAAAAATAGATAATAATAATTAATATTTTTAGAATTTAAAATAAAGCTATAATTTAGTTAGATTTTATTTTATTTTAAATTTAGCAACTTGAGATGTATCATAAAATAAGTGTTATGATGCTTAGTATGGATTTCCATTTAATTTATATGGCTATGTAGTTGATAAATATTAAGAATATGGGTATATCTAGATTACATTTTGAGTAGGCCTATTGATTAGCAGTATGTATTTCTATATAAGAAGTTACATGTTCAAATCTAACTAGGGTAGAGTATGTACACCATACTAAAAACAAATAGAATAGCAACAAGAATAAATAAATAAATAAAATTCATTTTAAATGGTTTAAAATTATTGTATATATAGATATATATATTATATTATATATATTAATATATATAAATATATATATATATTATATATTATATAATAATATATATATAATATAAAATATATATATATAAATATATATATATAAAGAGAGAATATATATATATATTATATATTATATAGTATATAATGATTTATTGTCCAACATGGCTTCATACAAAACTAGATTTCACTCTTTGAACTCAGTCTTGTCACAATCTACCACAAAGAATTTACCAATGCCAATGAAAATGGACAATGATATAGGTTTATAAAAATGTAAGCAACTATTACTGCTAAATTTATAATTGCTAAAATAAGCTTAACTACTAAAAGTAAAAGACATAAGCCAAAAGGTTGTAGAGACATCAAGTATTTGATGAAGTGACTAGGGTGAGTTCATGCGCATTAGTGCTTGGTATGGATGGAGGTTTCATGCCACATTAGAGATGGCCTTGTATGTGAGTTATCCAAGCATCTAGATAGACGAGACAAAAGCAAAGGTGACATTGAACACGTTGAATTTCATTAAAAAAGGAGATGATGTCTTTGTGGTCCTCATGTTTTTACTTCAGGACCTTTCCTAAGAGTGCCTTCATTTTTGAGTGGAGGGTAGTAAATTTAAGGTTTGGCTCTGTCTTCCACTATTATATTGATGGTTAGGAAATCGATTAGCTACTTCGGCTTGGATTTTGGAATCAAAGTAAGGTTGTCAATCATTAGCGGATAAGGCTTCAAGTTGGCATACTTCCTCTTGTATTTTGGGGGTTGGAGGAGTGGAAAATAGCTACAAAATTTTGTGCTTGGGATTGAGATCACAAATTCCTTGAGAACCTTTGCCACTAAACCTCTGACAATAACGCATGCTCTGGCGGGGCAAGGTATATTGGGCCACAACAAGCCAAAGCTAGGACGACCCCTAGAAGACAAATAAACCAAGAAGACTGTAAGACAAAATACGAAGTAACAAGGTTTCCTAATAAAGACTTAGCTTCCAAGGAGGTTTGGAGAAGACTATAGAAAAATGAGACAATGGTTTAATGGAGATGGAGGGACTCCGGGAAAGGTTTGACAACCACAAGAAACTGAAAAAACCAATTTTTGTGCACATAACCAAGGCACTATGAAGACTATGAACTAAAAACCACATAACAAAAGCTATCAAATTGAAAGAATTGAAGGAGTTGTAGAGGTTAGACATAAATTGGATTATCGAACAACGGTCAACCCACAGAGCTTGGAAATGCTTTAGGTTGACAACAAGCCTTCGCCAGTCACTGGCCCCTACTTGAGCTTATGTTATAACTGCCACAAATGTTCAAGGGGTCACCTCCTTAGTCGTTGTATTTCTTCTCCTCTCATGGATGTTTGACACTGATGTATCCTTGGCAATTATTGAGGGGGGTGAATCAATAATTGTATATTTCCCATTTTTAGCTCAAATTAATTTTATTTATTCTATTATCTTCTTATGCAGCTAATGGCTTATGTATATATTCAATTATTAATGGTTTTTTTTGCAATTACCAGAAAGAGACATTTTCATATCTACTCATTCACAATTCAAGAGCATTGACATAACATTAAAAAAGAAACACATGAAGACACCATATATAAGTGGGAACACATAAGTGAGGAAACCATGAATTTTTGGATTCAAATGATGTGAATGCAAGCTCCTACTCCTCTATCACATAAATTCTTATGTCTGCTCCAACCTACAAGAGGTCGCTACCTCAAGGATTCTGCAACTCCCACAAAATTTTCTGCAAGTTACAACCCAGAGTAGGTTCCTACCTCAATACGCTACAACTTGTTCTTTATCAAGCTACAACTTGAAAGGAGACTGTAATCTCGCAATCAAAATACAAAGTCAAGATTACTAGTTACTTGATATTAATTTCTTCTCTCAAATATGCTTCTCATCTTCTCTGTTTCTCATCTTCAGTTATGTTTCTGTTCTACTACTTTACTCTTCTTCTCCTTACTAGAATGTTGCTCATGAACCCTCTCATATAACCTGCTTAACACCAAAAGTCCTTTTCTCATTCAATAATGTATATTTTATAAGCATAAATTCTTGGTTGTTTGTATTCTATGCAGGGATACTAAATGAGGACTTGTCTCTTGTTCACAATCCACCTCTTCATTTTCAAATATGAAAATCAAAATTTTGTAATATAAAATAGAGCTGGAATAATATAGGCCAACAACAATAGTTACAAAAGAAAAATCTTGAAATTTTTTCATATTTGTATTAGCTACATTTTGAGATTTATATTAGCTACATGTTAATGCCTTTGAGGATTCTTGTTTAATAAAAACACAATTTTAAAGCTTATGCCTTCAGATATCATGTGTCATTTTTCATTTTGATTGTAGGTCATACATCAAGATAATCAATCATCATAATTAACAATGCTCAATATTCACAATGATCAACATAGTTAATAATGATCAACCTTTGCACTTCACATCACTTATCAACCTTAACACAATCAACAACAATCAAACTTAATGACATCAAGCATTCTTAACATGATCATTTGACATCAATGTCAACATTACCAACATTCTCCCCCTTTGGGATAGATAGCATGGAAAAAATACCTTTGGCTCCATTCCTCGGCTTACCTCCCCCTTTGGTATCAATGGCAAAAGATTGTGATGACCAAACATTATGTTGTTCAAGTCACCTAAGTTGTTCACATGAAATGACTTTAGTTTGTTCCATATGTTTTCAACTAAAGCAATATGGTGGAGATAATAGAATGTGTTCAATAAGGCAAGGCCATACTGCATTCAACATATATTTGTATTAGGGTTTGTGTTCAATAAGGCAAGGCCATACTGCATTCAACATAGGGTTGCTCCATTGTCATAAACCTATTGGGGCTTCAAGAAATGAATGTTGCTTGGATGCCAAATGAGTGATGTGAAAATATGCTTCAAAAATAGGATGGTTTGGCATGTAGTTAACTAAGAAAAGCATTAGGGCACAAAACCAACATAGAACTCCATGGTTGTATTAAGAATGCATTGTCCACACAATGAGTGAACCAATGAGGCGCTGGAATATAAAATTAACCACACACCGTTGGCAAATGTAATTGTATTAAGGGCGGCTTTTAGCAATGAGGAATTGCTTTAATAAAGATAACACTCCTCCATGAGAATAATAATAAATAATAAACACTCAATTTAGGGCATAAAACCCTAAATGTTGCTCCATTCAATAGTTGCATATATCTATGATTTATTTTGTTTACTTGTGCATGAACCGAACCCTATTAAAGCACTGCCCATGTATTAAATTTTGTTTGGAGTATCAATGTTGCTCTCGATACATGCTCTTTATACATTGCTCTCCATACATTAATATTACAAGATTTAATGCCTAACACTTTTTATCCAACACTTACCAATGTTGCTTGCTCCCATAACTGTAAGTTGCTCGAGTTGCTCTAATGGTTGGTCTAGACGTTGCAGTGAATATGTATAAAGCTGGCAATGAATATATAACCCTGACAATGAATATATAACGTTGTATTGTATGTTGAAAAATATAACGTTGGAATGAAGACATATATTAATGCTAGAATGAAGCAATGATATTAAGGATAATAATGTTGTTGTAATCATAATGTTGGCAATAAATACATATAATGTTGTATGCTACTCCAAAAATAATGTTCGAAATGATAACGCTGGAAATGAATACATATAACGTTGTAATGTAATACTGGAAATGTGACATCTTCTTAATGCTGGATATGAATACAATCTATAACGATTTATTGTATGCTCCAAAGGTAATACACTGCTCCAAAGGCACATGAAGACATATATAATGAGAATAACGCTCCTCCAAAGGCACATGCTCCAAAAAGACTATACGCTGCTCCAAAGCCACATATAACATTGAAGTCAATAAATTTACGGATGAATATAATTATTAAATCAATGTTACTCAATGAATAAACCATGTCTAACGATGCACATACCAATGTTGTAATAAATAAAACCATGAATAAACTAAATGCATCAAAAATACGCTTAGCAAATGAAATTTGTTTAGCTTGGCAAATGAACGTTGTTCTAGCTGCCTCTTCAACAAGTTCTCACAACAACAATCAATATTTTGCAGACATTCTCCATATAAACAATGTATAAAGCTCTTCAACATAAATGAATAAAGCGATGGTGTATTCTTCCTAAGCAGTGCTGTACTCCAAGCATTGCATATGGGATTCCAAGTAGCGGTGTATTCATTCTATTGTAGTGTTGTATTCTTCCCAAACAACGTTGTATATGGTATTCCAAAACAGCATGGTATATGGCATTCCAAGTGTTGTTTAACCTCCGAGCATTGCATTATTTTAATGTTGTTCCTAATATTATTGTATTCAACTTTTCCCAATTATTTTATTGTATTCAACGCTTATTACAATGCTTTATATGGAGCCTTATTCCAACGCTTTGTATTTAGCCAATGTATAATAATTTGGATCCAAGGCATAATAATTTGGAGCCAACGCTTTGTATTATATTAACGCTGCATATTGTATGTGGAGGCTGCAATAATTAACAACACTATATATATATGGAGGTCGCAATACATATATATATCATTAGGGAGTCCAATAGACATTGTTTGTAAATATCACATTGGCAATATAGCTAGTCAAAAAACATAATTAGGGCAAAAAAAAAACCATTTGTAAATAACTGCCATGACTGGGAGTCCAATAGACATTGTTTGTAAATATCACATTGGCAATATAGCTAGTCAAAAAACATAATTAAGGCCAAAAAAACCCATTTGTAAATAACTGCCATGACTGTGCTGATATATGTCTTTCTTATTGGAGTTTGCTACTTTAATTATTTTACTAATCAAAAAAATTGATGGGACTATTTGAATTTAAAGATGCTAGTATTCGTTGCCACAATATCAATAGATTGAATTCACATCACTAACTTATTTGCATATCTAAATCGCATGATTAAACCTTATTTACGTTAATTTTTACAAAAGTTCCATTAAAAATTTACCATGTCATTTGTTAATTGACACCTATTAGGATTAACCATAATGGGAAGACTACAAAATGTAGCACACACCTTACGATACACTTGGCATAGTAGTGGAAAGGTGTATTTCTGAATAAGATGACCATCAGTTTCAAACCCTTGGTGAAGTGTGTCCAATTCTAAATAACATGTGTCGGTAAGTTAAAAACTAACTTAAGAAGATAAAGGGAGTTTTCTCTTAACAACATGTTTAACACTTCTTTAAATTTCCTTGTAAAATAACCTATTATACATTTAGTTAGAAAGGAGAAATCCTTAATCTCTTTCTTATTAAGCTAGAAAACATATGTTATCATTTAATCTTTAATTTTTTCCTCACAATAAACTTTGTGAATGTAACTATATTCACATTCTTTTAGGATGAAAATTTACAATGACAATTAATTTGTATTTTTTTTTAAGAATGATTATTCTGAGTATGCATGAGTTTTTTGGCATCAACTCATTTTATGAATCTCCTCATTTCAATTGACATTTATTACAAGCTATCTTATTGTATATTTTTGTACCTATCTTGAAAGCATTCTTTCTTTATCAGCACATAGGTAAATTTCACTATTTTCATTATTTACACATAGGTAAATTTCATTATTTTCTCATAATTTACTTTATAATAAAATGATTTGGAGTGTATAAATTATGTAATTATAAAATTATGTCAAATATAATATAAAATATAATTAGATATTGAGATAAACTAATGATGAAATATTGTGAATATTTAGATATTGGAATAAAATAATGAAGAAATGTGTGGAATATGTATATGTAGATATTGATATATAATGAGAGGTCAATATATAATAAGTTAATGACTATGAAGTTTTTAAGTTGTTATAAAATTTAATTTAAAAAGAGGACAAATTAATTTTTAAGTTTATGGATGAACTAAAATATTAATAAATAATGATTAATATCTTCCTTTCTTTGTCTATTTGATTCTGGAATTAATAATTAGTTTGCTAATTAATTGATTTTCCTTAGATATTCAATGTGCCATTGGAAAAGCCTCATAGAAGATTTTCTATTATGTCATTTTTGAATTCTCCATTTTATATTTCAAGCTTCCTTTATATTCTTTAATTAAATAATTCATTTTTATTTCTTTATTTCTCTTCACTATATATATTAATATATATAATATATATATATATATTGGGGTTTAAATAAACTTTAATTAAAATAATTTTATATTTATTTAAAAAAATAATTTGTTATCAAATGACTTTACCAAACACTTGATTTGGTTGGTGGCAGATTAAACACTCTATCTAATTCAATAAATTTTATTTACTTGATAATTTTTTTTATGCTCGAGTTGATTTGCTTTACAACCTTAACGAAGTTTCTAGAAATGAGAATTTTGGTGATTTGAGTTAATTTGGTTTACAACTTTAACGAAGTTTCTAGAAATGAGAATTTTGGTGATTTTAGTTAATTTGGTTGTTTGTAGATTAAACACTCTATGTAATTCAATAAAATTTATTTACTTGATAATTTTTTTTATACTCAGAGTTGATTTGCTTTACAACTTTAACGAATTTTCTAGAAATGAGAATTTTGGTGATTTTAGTTTTGTTTTTCCAATGGTATGATATTTTTGTTGTTGCTTCTGGCATGAATATACACCACCCCTCCAACGAATTGCACACCCTTGATAACACTTTTCTTTTTTTAATTTAGGGTAAGATTAAATGAAAACAAAAGTTAAAGATAATAGTATGTATATTTTTAATTATTTAAAAAAATTCAAGGATAAGAGGGATAGTGTGTATATTATTAATTATTTAAAAATTTTGAGTGATAAGAGGGATAGTGATAATAATAGTGATAAATATTTTTCTACCATTTTAAAATTTGGATATGAAAGTATAGTATATGCTTTTTTTTATTTAATTATCTCTCAATAAGATCCTGATTTGTTTCAAACCATTGGTGGCCGTCCAGTTCTAAATAATTGTATGTGGTTTCATTAAATTGTACATCAATTTCACCCTTTCGTGTTGTTAATAATAACTCCAAAGAACAAGTGTCTCTATAACTCCAAAAAAAAAGTGTCGATCAATTTCACCATTCCAACAATCGTTAAGGTAATCCATAATGGAAATAATAACTGCAAAAAAAAGGTGTCCATCAATTTCACCATTCATGCTCTTAATAATAACTCTGCCACTCCATCTCTGATTCTAACTTGGAGGAATAATAGAATAACTTTCCCACTCCATGCCCAATTGTAACCTTGAGCAATAATCAAATTATCCTTAAATATTTATTGTACTTATTATTCATTACCATTCCATCTATTATAATCAAAGGCTCCTTCCATGCATGCATTTCTTTCTTAGAGCTTGGGTTTTGGAAGGATTGGTGCACGATTACTGGAACAATTTGAAGGGGCTTCTCTCGGCTTCTATCTTCTAAGAAAGGTGCACAATTTGTAACCTAGATTTGTTTTCAATGGCCATTGTTAAATAGATTTGTCATTACTCTAATGTAGAATGACTTTGTTCATTTTTGTTGCCCATACCAAAAATAAATAATATATCGATTAATGGCATCCATTGTTCATATTTAAAAAAAAACAAAAAAAAAACCTAATCCTAAACATAGCTAACCACTTTTTACCAGATTGTATGCACAAAAGCTGTTCTGTAACAAGATCAAATTTCTCACCATTTGGGAATGAGAAGCTGATCTCCACTTGATTATACCGTGTCTCCATTAGCCTCCTTCCTTTTCCTGTTTATTACACCTTTCTCACATCAACATCTTACCTTGTTTAATAAAAATGTGCATTAATACACTTTGCTAGGCAAGTGCATCCATGTCATCCCAGAAAGATATATGACCTTAAAAAAATATGTTTAATACCCTTAATCCTTTGGTGTATGTTACAGAAGCACACCTCTAGACAACGCCATCTTCAATGTTTTCAAATTATACACAACACTTGTGTGATTTGGATAAATATGGAAAGGGATATGTATACCACTACTTCTTCCCAGCCGAGGTTATGCATCGATGTTTGTATGACCACTACAACAGGAAGGTTTTGGACATGGCTACCATTCTTTTAGGAAGTTGAGATAACCTTGGCCTCATTTTTTTTTCCTTTGTTACATAGTCTTTAGCTCTTAATTGATTAGACTCACGGTTTTTTAATTCTACTGCTTTCTCATAATTGGGTATTAGTTTTTTAGGGTGTATTTTTTTTCCTTTGCTACATAGTTTTTAGCTCTTAATTGATTAGACTCACAGTTTTTAACTCTACTGCTTTCTCATAATTGGGTATTAGCTTTTTAGGGTGTAACATGATTGTTTTTATTTAACGATAAGCATTTGTCACGAATTTAGATTCATACATTAAAATTATTTTTCATATATATTTAACTGACTTGAAAAACTCATTTTACAACCCAGTATGATGTGTAAACTATAGGTCATCAAACTTGAAATTTTTTTCATCTCTGTCAAAATAAAAAAAATTAAATAACTATACAAAACATTTAAATAAAGTAGACTCATACAAAAAATTATACCTCACTAAATTGGATTCTTCTCAAGAAATTGAATCTTTCTGGGCACTTATAATTGGGTATTAGTTTTTTAGAGTGTATTTTTTTTCCTTTGCTACACAGTCTTTAGCTCTTAATTAATTAGACTCACATTTTTTAACTCTACTGCTTTCTCATAATTGGGTATTAGCTTTTTAGGGTGTAACAAGATTGTTTTTATTTAACGATAAGCATTTGTCACGAATTTAGATTCATACATTAAAATTATTTTTCATATATATTTAACTGACTTGAAAAACTCATTTTACAACCCTATGATGTGTAAACTATAGCTCATCAAACTTGAAATTTTTTTCATCTCTCTCAAAATAAAAAAAATTTAAATAACTATACAAAACATTTAAATAAGATAGACTCATACAAAAAATTATACCTCACGAAATTAGATTCTTCTCAAGAAATTGAATCTTTCTCGGCACTTTAGATCTGCATTTAGGATAAATCTATGCTGATTAAAAATTCATTACATCTAAGAAAGGACAAAAAAATCATCTTTGTAATACTAGGTCTAGTT
>APFE031639279.1:0-12754 GCA_000404065.3 Pinus taeda | reverse complement strand
GCCAAAACTATTTTCTCATAATTAAATATTCTCACTAAAAAAGACAGGGTAGATCCCTTGAATTGAAATTGATATACATGCATTGTTTCGAGTGTCGGGCCTTTTGGGAAAATCCCTAGCTAGATAAGGGTATTATTTACACTCAAACAAAATCAAATTTCCTTGCAGCCAACATCAAGCAAAAATTGCAACCGACATTGAAACCCTGTAAAGAAGAAGCATTGGATAAGTATTTGAAGGCCGAAGCATAGGCGAAAAAGCATGCATGAATTTTTTCCCCAAAACAATGTCACAAGTTAACCCAAGTTGGTCATAGATTAACCTACACATGCAAGGAATGAATTCCTTTGTTTGGATTGTAATAAATCTAAATTAATCAAGAAAAGAATGTTATAGAGGGTTTTGACATAAGTAGAGTCCAACCTTAGTAATATAGATGACATCCTTCAACCCGATACTTTGTTGTAAAGGGAATAACATTATTAGTGTACATATATGCTTGTACAGAGAAAAATTATATCGAGATGAGAATCGAGTTACGTTTTAATCATAGAGTGAAAATTCTAGAAAGATTGTAAAATATTGGAAGGAACTCCATGTATTAAGTTTAGTTCATTTTGAAACCATTGAGAAAAATAGAAATTATGTTGAAATCCTTTGAGGGAACCATAACCAAATTCTGATACGTCACAACCACAAAGTTAGAAGTAAAAACTTACAATAATATACCCAATATGCAATAATGGCTATACTATAAAAAAAAAAAGTGAATGTAGATCAACCAAAGACCTTGTGATGGATTATCAAAGGATTTCATCCATACCACATTTTACAAGGAGTATTTTTCTAAGAGCGTGAGATGGACATAAGTTTTTCACATACATTGCACATAGAATTACATCATCCCAAAACATCAGTGTTCAATTTTTGAAAATCCTCATTGAGCAATCTATATTAATTATAGTAATGTTCATTCTTTCAACTACATATTTTTGTTGAGAATTCTATGGAACTATGCTATAATGTTGAATCCCATGCTTGTAGAGATATTTTTATATTCATTAGAGTACATTATCTTCCATTAACAATATGAAGAGAGCTAATATGTGATTATGCTTCATATCCAATCCATACATGAAATTCCTTAAAAGTTTTGAAAGCTTGACATTTACTTTTCAATAAATACATGTTATGAAACCAACCCACAAAAAGACAGAAAAGATAGATCAATGCCTTAGAAATAAGCCTGTTTGAGGGGGAAACGTCCTTTACATTACACATGAAAAATTCTTCGATGATACAAATGACAAGACCTCGTTTCTATATATAAGAGTCTAAGGGGTCATAATATAATCAGAGCTTACATAACAATATTAATGTAAGTGCACAATAATAATAATAGTGGGTTTCTATGGGGCACAATAATAAAAATATGGGGAATACATGGGCACAAAAATATAATAAGGTGGTTGTATTAATAACAACAAGGGGTTACACTAGTAATATAGGGACCTAACAGTACACCTAAAATATTCCATTGTAATCATCAACACAATTCTTCGTACATTTATTTTCATATGCATAAGGAAAATGCATAGGACCACACAAATTAAAATATATATGTCCAACTTTTCTAAATGAATAAACGAGCCTTGCTAGCAAATGTGAACAAGGAACAATAGATTTCTTATACTCCTAGCGAATGTCAAAAAGGAGAAAGTTATCCAAACAATTATATGAGACAAAGAAGAAGTTAGAAATGATTATGCATAGCTAAAGACCCATACGAATAAGGAAGTGGAAAATCCCACATATATTTAGTAGGATACTCAATTAACATATTTAATGCCTAAAGTAGTTAGGTATAACAAAATAAGCATGTTTAGTTCTCATTACTTGGGAATTAAATCCCCCTTGAAGAGGAAGGGGCATGACTAAGTAGAGCGAAAAATGAGATGATATTGACAGATAGTCTATGAGCTCTCGGTAGAATAAACAATGTTCCAATGTAAATGTAGTAGACAATTTTGTTTGGGGCAATATTTAGAGTGGGATAATATTCCATGGTTTTCCAAAATAAAAAATAAAAATAGTTATCAATTTTGACATTTTTTAATTTATTTTGTCAATGTTTATAACTTAAAATTATTTTAACTTCAAAATCATTAGAACTCTCAATATTTTTACGAAAATATCACTAAACACTTTATATTATGCATATTAGTGGGTACTAATGCTAGACAAGGTTTATAAGCTTTAAAATAAATTTCCATCCTTGAAATTTTTGCTAGTAGATAGAACCCTTCGAGAAGAAAGAAAAAACATAGCGCAATTGTGGAAAATATATAAAAAAATCAAGTGAGTAACAAAGAAGAATTACTTGTGACATTTTTGGATAAAACTAACATGTGGGGAATAACTAACAAGGAATAAAGTTGTGGGTCATTTAATGTTTGCATGTTGGGAGCCTTTGTGACATAGTGACAATGAAAATCCTCAATGCGAAAGGTGTGTACATTTCATGATATTTTTTTTTTGAAATTATGAAAGACAATTTAGGATGCATAAACGTAATTATATTAAAATTTAGTGAAAGAAACAATGGATCCTTCTTTTATTCCATTAAGGTTTTTTTATGCATGTCCAAGTTTATTTCACCTTCATGGCTTCTTTTGATCCAAACGAGAAGTAAGGAGTCTCTCATTGTACATATATAATAAAAATATGAATGTTTTGAGTAGAAGAGTTGCAATAGGAGGTGATGTAGGTGTTACCAATCCTAAACAATGTGTATTGTTGAACAATTATCTCCTTCTTAATGAAAAGTATTCTCTTATTTAGATTTATATAAATAGTTAATTATTATTATTGATATGTAACTTGATAACTTAAACCTTTAGGAATAAAACAAAAAGGATAAATTTACACTAAAACTTAAAGGTTAATATGATAAAGAGAAAAGAGGATTCACCTAGCTCACACCATCAAAGGATCCTTGTGGTATGTCTAGAGTGAGTGGAAGAATGATTGGACCTAAATGTTTCTGGGATTTTAGATCAATTTTGTACTCTTGAGTGGAGGCTCTGCTCTCTAGGGTTTTGGTGATCTCTACAATGGTAGGTCTCTCCAAACAACTACATACCTGCTAACACTGACGGCAACATGACTTTCCGATCCCAGCAAGACAGTTTTGAACCTCATGAATTCCCCTAGGGGGAGGGCGCAGCTCCTCCACAATGGATGATGAAGAGTGGCTAAAGAATAAGGAAGGCGACAAATGAAAGGATCAGAGTGAGAACAACACCGATCTAAACTCACAAAAGGAAAAACATGGTAACAAAGAACAACCCAAGGTCAGCTCGACAACATGCAAGCTCGTGGCTACTGAACGTCTGAAATTAGTACTTTCAGGCCATCGAATCAATGATCAGATACAGTATATGAGGGACCTTGCTCTGATAGGCAAGTTCATAGGACTTTGGCCGACTGAGAAGGTGCTGCGTGGATGGATAACATTGAAATGGAACCCAAAAGGACATATCACCCTGCAGCTGGGGCCTAAAGGGTTCTTCACAACCATTTTTAACTGCCTGGAAGACTAGAATAGGATTCTAGATGGAGGGCCCTATTTCTTCAATGCCGCCAGCCTGTTTCTTAGAGGCTGGGTAGAGTGCTTCAACCTTGATAAGGAGGATCTTAGTTGGGCTCCAGTTTGGATTTGATTGTACTCACTTCCCATGGAGTATTGGGATGAAACTTCTATACAAGAAATTGGTAGTGCTTTGGGCGAATTTATAAAAGTTGCAAAGGAAACAAAATTCCGAAGATATACCTACTACGCACGAATCTGCATCTACATGCACCTCAACAAGGCCCTTCTGGATGCGGCAAGTTTATTCCATGACTATGTTGAGTGGGTTCAGTTGATTGATTATGAACATGTGCCGTTTAGGTGCAGAAGATGTCATGCTCTCGGTCATTTATTCAGGGACTGTCCTTTATCTCAAAAACCCTCATTCCCAGCTGGACCAGATATGCCTAACACTGGTGGCTTTACCAAAGTGGCCAGTCAAAGGAGAAGCCATAAGAAATGAGCTTCAAATTCAAAAATGCCTCAACCCAGCTCATCCAAGCCTTCAACGATCAATAGCTTTGAAATTCCTGCTCCCCTAGAGAAGGAGGCAACGGAGAACAAACAATTGAAGCATTTTGATTCCAAGTCGCTCCAAGAAGATCCTCTGCCCAACGATACCTCCTCCTGAGATAAGCACAAGATCCCAACATGGAATACTCAAGGAATGGAGGTAGACAACTTACAATATGATTCTAGAATATCAGAAGAACTAACAGAAGAATTAAATGAATCTCAACACATGGAGGAGGAACCCAAAAGTATAGATATTGGGGAACTAGACATTTTGGGCCTAGAGCAGGCATGTAGAACAAAATTTTTTGACAAAATTCCAGACCGACAACTAGAGAATCTAGAGGAGGTTCTTTCACGGGCACAAAGGCAAAAGTCTTTAGGTATTCAGACTGGCAGCCCATGGGATGGGAGATTCATTACCAAAGATATCAAAAAGCGTGGAAGGAAAATAGACCTCCAACAAACAATCAGAATAGGAGAAATGTTAGTGGAGTCAGGCAGGTACTCCAATCTAACAAAGTACTACAACTCCCTTCATAATCCTTCCCAATGAAGTTAATATCATGGAATATCAGAGGGCTCAATGGCCCAGGGAAAGGTAGACTACTTAAAAACATGATTATGCAAGAAAAACCACAAATCCTTTTCTTGCAAGAAACCAAATGCAATTCAAGTGCTCTGGAAATAATTGTATCAAAAGTCTAGCGAGGAGGTCTCACTGCTGCCGTGGATGTCTATGGGGCATCTGAAGGCCTTAAAATCTTATGGTACACCTGAGCTATTAGGCTCAACAACATCCATGCAAGTAAGAATTTCATCCAAGCAATTTTTCACATCGTAGGGACAAATATACACAGGATTTTAACCAATGTGTATTTCCCCACAAGGCTATGCATAAAGCAGAAATCCTGAACACCCTCGCAACTATCAGCACTGATAGGCCACACCAATTATGGATTTCAAGGGGTGATTTCAACATGATTAGTAGGCTAGAAGAAAAAAAGGGAGTCAAGAAAAGAGGAAATCAGGTAGGGAAAATCCTTAAAGACTTTATTCAGAACAACTGGCTTATTGATCTGCCTTTCAATAATGGACTCTTTACTTGGAGCGACAAAAGAACAGGGCTACCTCAGATCGCCTCCCATTTGGATATATTCTTGCTTTCAGACAACGCTATTCATATTGAAGGAGACTGTGTTGCTTCCATCTTGCCTTATGCGAGATCTGGTGACTGGCCAATCTCCCTTCAATGGAGTCATCCTAGGAACACAATCCAAAGACCATTTCGCTTCGAGGCTTTCTTGATGTCCCATCTAGATTTCAACAACTTAATTAACTCAGAATGGAACAATTTCTCCCCTCCAAGTGGTTCAAAGATGTTAAAATTTCAGTAGAAGCTCAAGCACCTCAAAGGCAACATTAAACATTGGAATCACACTTCTTTTGGGAATATTTTCTAGGCTCAGAACATCCTCAATCAAGATATGAAAATTTTGTAGCAGAGGATTATCATTGAAGGCCATTCTTATGACATGTCAGAATAGGAAAAAGTTCTTGAGACGCAAATCATAGAGAGGGCCAAACAGGAAGAAACGTTATGGAGGCAAAAGTCAAGAATAAGATGGATTAAGGATGGTGAAAGAAACACAAAAAATTTTCATAGTACCACCATCCAATGCAGAATTCATAACAACATAACTCACATTCATAATGAGTAGGGGGCTAAGGTAGAAACACATGCAGAAATTGAAAGTGCAATACTAAACTATTTCAAGCAAGTGCATCAAGAGCCACATGGGGATAGATCACGAGCCATAAAAAAATTTACTTGAAATATTCCCAAAATTATTTCAGATTAGCATAACCAAATTATTCTCACGCCTATAGACTTACAGGAGGTTGAAACGACAGCTCCTCAACTGAAAGCGGGGAAAGCACCAGGCTCAGATGGATTCACATCTAACTTTTTCCACAATTTCTGGGAATTGATAAAAACAGAAGTTTGGCAGGTGGTTGAGGAATCAAGAACCTTAAGATGGATGTTTCCTCGATTGAATGCCACATTCATTACCCTAGCTCCCAAGGATGATCCACCGAGTAGTCCTGACAAATACAGGTCTATTTCCCTATGCAACATAATCTACAAGATAGTCTCTAAAGTCATCACTTCCAGGCTCAAATTGCTGCTTCCTCTCATTATTTCGCCTGAGCAATCTGGATACGTCGAAGGTCAGCAGATTACGAATGCTATCATCCTAAATCATGAAATAATCCATTCCCTGAAGCAATCCAAGAAGTCAAGTATGCTCCTTAAGATAGATCTTTCAAAGTCTTTTGACAACTTAAGCTGGTTGTACATTAAAAAAAATCTAACTGCTTTTGGTTTTGCTCCTCCTTGGGTAATATTGGTTATGAGTCTCTTATCCTTCTCCATCTTTTCTATTCTAATCAATGGTATTCCCTCCTCTCCTTTGCATCCTCCTCAACGAATTAGGAAGGGAGATCATCTCTCCCTATTCATTTTCCTTATTATGGCAGAAGGATTGGGTCGAAGCATTAAATTAGCTCAGCAATCTCAGCTCCTTAGAGGCTTTTCTCTTCGCAACTCTTCCGCCTTCACTCACTAGAAATTTGTTGATGACAACATGCTTTTTGGTCATCCTTCTATCTAGGAAGCTCGTTAGCTCAAATATTTACTGATGGACTTCTCGGATGCCTCAGGAGCTACGATCAATAAATCCAAATCCCAGATATTCTTTTTCCATACCCCTATTATTACCCAAGCAGCTATAGCCCACATTCTTGGATTTTCTATTGCCATACTTCTATTCAAATATTTAGGAGATCCTTTAACTACCTCGGCCTTGAAGCATTCTTCATGGAAGATCCTCCTAGAAAAATTGGAGGCTACCTTTCCTCTTGGACACACAGAGCCCTAAATATGGCGAGTCGTCTAGTCCTCATTACAACCGTTATTCATTCCATGCTGCTATACCTTTTCTCCATTCTCGCGGCTCCCAAATGGGTTCTCAAAGAAATCAAACATATCCAAAGATCCTTTTTCTGGGGTAGCACAAGTCACAAACACAAATGGGCTCTTGTCAAATGGGATACAATTTGTATTCAAAAGAGCGGCAGTGGTACTGGATTAAGGGATCCTTCTTATAGCAATGAGGTCATGGGAGCCCATATTTTGTAGAAATGGCTTACTACACCTCTCAACCCCTGGGCTACTCTCTGGATAGCAAAGTATGCAAGAAATCGCCCAACAGAGGAGTTAATATGAATGTTAGAAGTTAGCATGGGCTCCCTAATCTCGAATTCGTCCAAGCAACATAGAAGCCTCATTCAGCAGCATAGTTTCTGGGAAGTTAAGAACAACAACACTGCAAGATTTTGGGAAGATTCTTGGGAGTAGATGCCCAAGTTAAAGGACCTAATTTATCATTTGCAACTTCGAGAGCAGGACAGACAGACATATGAAAAGGTTAAAAACTTTTGGAGTCCCTCTTCTTCTCATGGATACAGGTAATGGACCAAAGTGGATCAAATTATAAGACAAGGAACACCACAAGTTCAACAAACTCTTGACTCAGAATAAATGAAAAGAAGAATAAAACTATCTAACGAAAGGGATATCCTCAGATGGGGATATGAAGAAAAAGGTAATTTTACTACAAGAGAAGCTTATAATATCATTATCAAGGAACATATGGTGAAAGACCCTCTCTAGAGCAAAGTCTTGGACCCTACCAACTGGTCAAAAATTTCCACCTTTCTCTGGCTCCTATGTCATAACAAGATCCTCACATGGGACAATCTCAGGAAGAGGAACTATCATGGGCCCTTTATGTGCCCTAACTACAAACAAGAGGAGGAATCTGTAAATCATCTCATGCACTCCTGTCATACCACTTGCAAGCTCTGGGAAAAGGTCAGTTTCTGATGCCAAAAGGAAGGAAGAATACATGGAGACATCATCGCCACAGTTCGTAACTCCGATCAGAATCCTTATCAAAGCAAGATTTTAAATTTCTCATGGAAGCTCATTCTGGGCTTCCTCATGTGGACCACCTACAAGGAAAGAAATCGTAGAATCTTCAAGGATCACTCTGCACCTTTGGATAATCTTTGGAAACTAATCTGCCAAAATATCAAGGAAACCATATCACTCCATACCTAGAATCAGGAAGACCTTCCTACTATCCCCCAAGAACAAAACATCTGGGCTAATTGTAACCTTCAGTAGAATCAAGAACATGTTGTCAAAGGAAAAATTCCTCTGCTGGGTCATTCACCTAAAAAGTGGCCCACCCCTCCCAAGCATACGTTCCAGCTAAACTTTGATGGAGCCTCAAAAGGTAATCCAGGTAATTCGGGCTTTGGAGGGATTTTCAGAGACTATAAGGGTGATCCTCTTCTATCCTTCCTAGGATCAAAAGGATGGGATACCAATAATTCAGCTGAACTGGAAGGTCTTTGGCAGGGTCTCATTCTAGCGCATAATCAGGGATTCTTTCCACTTATCATAGAAGGCGATTCTCAGATCATCATAAATATGGTCTCCAAAATTATGCAAGGAACTCCGTCAAGTAAAGTGAGCAATAGCTGGAGAATTTCAAGAAGGTTTGAGCTCATTGAATGATGGATCTCCTCTCACAGGTCGGTCACTTTTAGGAACATCCGTCGGGAAGGAAATAAAGTAGTTGACTCACTTGCTAACCTTGGAGTTAAATGTGGATAGGATCTTCACAGAGGATTAATTTCAAGATTAGCCTCTGAAACCCAAATCAATGAATACCAAAACCTGGTGAGGAATGAAAAGAAATAGGAAGGAGAAGAGCACCCGGATGCGGGTGAATTAAATGTCAATTTCTGGAATTAATTAAGGGCATAGGAGCTCAATCCTGCCAGCTGTAGAATAGAATTGTTCTCCATGCTCAAATCTGGCTCAAGCTGTCTCACTTAAGGAAAGAGTGATTCTACCTGAAGATTGACTTAAGTGCTCACTCTGTCTGAGGCAAGGCTATTGCTGATATAATCATGGCGAATAAGGCTCTCCATCCTATTATTTACTCCCTATCTTCTTGCCTTTGCCCATCCCTTGTAGCATTTCTCTGTAGGTCCCTCTCGGCTTCTGCCTTGAGTGGGTCACTCTCGGTGGCTCCTCTCGTTGGAATTTTGCTTCCCTCTTTCCATTCTCAGGCCTGTTCTTTGGACTTTGCTCGAATTCTCTTGGTGTTGTCTCATCTCCCCTCCAAATATTCCTATTTTTCTGAGCTTTCCCTCTGTGGCCTCACCATGGTCCATGAACGCATGAGAAGCCACCATGGAGGAAGCTGTGGTGGTCTTGGGCATTCTCAGATGGGTCACTCTATCGATCAACCCCCGCCCCTGCTACTCAGCCCTTATCTCAGATGAATTCGCCTCCTCTGAGCCCACCCTACAGGCCTTTGCCGCATAATTCTTTTCAGTCTAGTTATTTTAAGTTTCAGAGTAGCCTAAACAAGCCCATTATCATGGCCAATATCACTGTTATCTTTTCTGAAGAAGAGGCTCTGCCTCAAGCCACAACATGCACTTTGGTTGATCTTTCTCAGGGTGGTCATGGAAGGGCGGGCAGCCATGGCATTGAGTGTAATTTTGCAGATAAAGACAAGGTGGAAGGGCATGGTGAGCAGCATGATGAGGGTGGTTCTCTTGGTGACACTCAGCCACCAGGTGGCAGCTCTCATGGAGCCTACATCTCGATGGCCATTGCAGGTAGCTCCAGTGACACCCATCCCTCGTCAATTACTCCAGGCGGCAGTGGTGCTGGTGACATGGCTAGGGATGAAGAAACGTGGTATGGCAATTCATGCCCGGTCTTGGAGGAGCTTCCAGACCAGGACGTGGAAATGTGATGCCACCTGGACAATGTCGTGTCCTCCCAGCTTCTTTCTAGTGGTTCTTTTGGTTAAAGTTCAGGCGATTTTAGGATGGTGGTTTTGGTTTACCCTTGACAGATGGGTAGCTTGGTTCTTTTTTCCTGGTGGGGCAGTAGCTTGTAGCTCTTCTGCGGATTTGGTTTGCATCTCTGTTTCTTGTTTCTAGTCTTGACAGTTTCACGTTCCTATGATCTTATCGTTGTATTCTGGTTCCAATGTTTGGCTCCTTGTTTTATGTAACTCGTTCTCCCATCCTTGGCACAGTTTTGCTACATTGAATGCTCTCAAATGCTCTTTCCCGAGGCTTCAACTTCTTTGTAACATTATTTTGATTTTCCTTTAATAGAATTAGCCTTTACTAAGAAAAAAAAATATGATAAAAAGAAATAATCACAAGAGATTAGGGTTTGAACTGCATCTCCTACATGAAGAGAAGAAGTAAGCTATTCTCCACCTATTTTAATTTTTTTTAAATGAGATGCCACATAGAAACATTGGATGGAAAAGAATAGCAAGGTGGCACACCTCAAAGGTTTGAATGACATGTATATAGAGCAATGAAAAATATTTGTGTAACACACTTAGCCCCCTAATGTCATATTAGGGTTGTCGAGTGTAATCACACTTCTCCTTAAAGGTTAATTACAAATGTGGGGTCAAAGTCTTATTTCTCTCATAACCTTAAATTAAATTTGATACAACTATCATATTTGGCTCATCAAGAGCTTCCCCACATTATAAATTTCATCGAAATTTAAGCTCTTGGCATAAAGTCTCTGAACTTTAACCCTTTTAAAGGTCAATTTCTTTATTTTTACAACCACATGGAAATTCCTAGACATGTATCTAGGTCCGAGTTTGTTGTCTTCATTCTATACTCAAGCCTTTCAATATTGGTGATTTGTGCATTTTCCAAAACCTGAGTATTCTGATATGTCAATATACTGATGAAACAACCTAACAATATCTTAATATTCAGAAAACTTTCTAATACACTAATACAATGTTAAATCCATCGAATGTTAATATAAAAATTCAAAATGGCTTATCGAATATTCAACAAAAATGTTATACCTACAAACCCTCACAAAACATCGATACGTCTCTAGGCATGAGGCCATCTTGACACACGACCTCAAAACTTTGTCACCCAATCATAGCTTCCCACATGGAAAATGATGAAATCTTTCACACATTGCATGTTTAATATGTATATCAAATTATCAAGGTAATAATTATTTCCAAGATGTGATCCTCCCAAAGTTTTGATATCTTGATATGTCTATATGATAGCTTGGCATGTCACATCAATCAATAATGATCAATCACCACCTAGCACTTTGGATAAGAGGACATTTCCTCTTCCATGTGGCATTCTTGATGTGTTCCACATGCCACTCATATTCGCAAGGTTGGGATGTAAAAAATACTATATGTAGGTGACACATGTCATACACATGGGATCCCCATGTCATCAAATCAAGACATCACCCCTCAATTCTCCTAACACTTGATACTCTTGTTAGTCTAATGTTTTGAGGTTCCCAATTTTTAGTGCCATCACATTGTGCTCCTTGTTAATACATAAAATGCTTCTGACAAACAATTTTTTCTTAGGGCCATTCCAAACAAGGATTTTTCATAATGATTCACTTCCATTTCCTCGAGGGATTGATATGTTGATATTTCAACTATCACCTTATGGCCATCTCTCGCTTCACATTCTCATAAATCCATTTGACTAGGGTTAAGGACGACGTTAGTGAAATCCCAAATTTTGAATACTCCAACATGTCAATGAGGAATACCATCTTGAATCTTCCAAAGAGTTTCATTCTAAGGGGTGCATTCCAAAAATTCTCTTAATAGCTTGCGTTACAGGGGTCAACCCACAAAATTTCATTTTTAGTCAAAACCAAGGCTTAAACCCAAGATCCCCTAGCCACTTAAGTTTTTCCGTATGATTTCCTTTAGCCTAATATTTATTTGGTGAACTTTTCCAAACTAACTATTAGATTCTATTTCTTTTTTAATCTCTCCTTTCTCATCAAGCCCTCTACTCTTGCTTTCTAGTGCCATCATTAACAAAACCTTCTAATCCTCACATCAAGAAGAATGATCCTTTGGCCTATCCAAGGCATACTAACATTTTTTATTTCAAACCATAGGGAACAATGATTTAATGAAAATATTAATAATAACTAGGACCACCAAGCTATTAGCCCTTCCCCTTTGGAAACACACCATATACATCACAAAAAGTTATAAATGATTACAAACAGGCATGTAAAATATCACAATCAGGAACATCCAAGGATACCCTATCAATCTATGAACATAAAACACATAATGATCTCATATATATGAAAGGATCCTATTTCACATAAAATTCATATTCATAAAGGAATACATTTCAACATTTAGGACAATTATGTTAACTACTCAATGCACTGATCATGCATCATGCATATTCATTAAAATTGTACAAAACTCTACCTAACATTTCACACATACACAATGAATCCAAAATAATATTTAAATACGAAGTGTTGAGAAAAAATTACAATTCATTTACGAGAAAGGAATACACTTATCTATTCCTCTTAAAATTGTTGGAAATCGAATAAGGAATTACCACTCTCCACCAAATCATAGGTAATTTAAACTACACTACAAATTT
>APFE031639278.1:278970-327455 GCA_000404065.3 Pinus taeda | reverse complement strand
GAAGGAGAAACCAGTGGAATTGCTAAGGCGGGACCTCAGCTATCTAAACAAGGGTCTCCAGTGATCCTAGATCTAGGAAGTGCTGCAAAGCCATCTTGGGTTGCTAATCCTTGGCTTACTCGAAAAGAACCACCTAAAATCCCTTAAGGGTATTGGTACATCTTTGACCAAATGGAAAATAAACCACCTCAAGGTCAAACCTCGAAATTGGAATACCCTATAGTTGACCAAGTGGGAAATGCCCCCATGAAGGTTATTCCTCTACAGAGCATCCCAACTTTCCATGGGATGATCACATAGGATCCTCATTCCTTCTTGTTCAAATCTGATGTCCTCTACAGAGGGTACGATTACACCATTAACCCCCAAATGCTGAAACTATTCTCTTCTGCTCTGAAAGGAGAAGCTTTAAGATGGTTCATGTGTCTAGGTGGATGTACTATTAATTCTTGGGATGATATGATAACTTCCTTCCTCACAAGGTACCTAAACTTTTGCAAGACTAGGGAGCTAAAATTTGAAATATTTAAGATGGCTGCAAAGGATAATGAAACTCTAGAAGAATACGTCGAACAATTTCATTATAACTTGTAGAGATCTCCACACACCACCCTACAAAAAGAAGTCCTAAGAGCTATCTTAATTAAAGGGATGAAAGAGGAGTGGTTAGAAATGCTAAATTTAAAGGGGAAGGGGGATAGTTCTTAAGAAGATTATGATGAAATAATTTTCTTGTGTATTAGGTGTTCAAGAGGAAGCACACACACATGAGGAGCAAGCCGACATCCCATGAGCAGGGGAAGCAAACCACACAGTGGAGGTGTAACACAAATGGAAATCGGTAACCTCCTGGAAGATTTCAAAATTGACATCCTAGGCATCCTCACAACGCATCTGGACATCCTACATGCTAAACAAAAGCAAGCTTTAGTAGAACAAAACTTGGTTGTTTTCTACCCATGCTTTCGGAGGAAGCACAACCAATGGGAGTGTCCATTAGAAATGGTTCGGAAATGCACTATTTGTACTAAGCATCATGCAGCTGAACAATGTCCATCACTCTTAGGGCCAGAAGCAGTGTTCAAGGAAGTAGAAGAAGAGACAGAGCCAATATATCTAATGAACTAGTGTCGATAGTGGTAGGCCAAACCTAGAGGTATGTCACAAGATGCATCCCAGTTCTTTCCCTCTTCACAGTTTAATCAGCAATAGAATCTTGGGGCAACATGGAAAGGCCAATCACACTACTCAAATTGGCAACCTCTACCATTCCCTATGACACCATGGTCAACTCAATCCTTTCCAGGTAATGGCTACACAAATTCTCCTTTTACTCTTGGATGGCAAGGTAATCCCTATCATTCCCATTAGCCTACCTCCACTTCTCAAAATATGAACTAATCTAGAAATTGGCAGTGACCTTTGGGAATATCCAACACTTCTATGGGGACAAGTCCTCAACCTCAACCTACATTGTCAGCTCCTTATCCATTATAAAAAAATTCTCAGCCTCTTCTACACCCTCAATTTCCAGCCCAACCAAATACGAATCCCAATAACATATCGGTCTAGTTGGTTCAAAATGTAGATAGCTCAGACAATGAAATTGAGAAAAAAGAATGTAATGAACTTATATTGATGTTAGGATGTATCATCGCCCCTGAGGAAAACAAGGATCAACCATCAATTGAGATCGAAACACCACTTGTACATATACCACCACATGTAGTTGATACTGAAATGAAATGAGGAGAAGAGACAAATCAACATAAAGATTTAGAGGAACTCATAGTCACTTCTCCCCCGTTCCCCGAAAGGTTAATGATACCTAAGTTGATTGTTTACCTAGACTTTGATCTGGTAGGGGAACTAAAAAATATTTGTATAAAAATTCCTCTCCTTTGTTAGAAAATTATATATTACAGAGCAATGGAACACATAAAATATTGCAGAAATATAAACACAAAAAATCATAAAACAAGAGAGACACATATATATGTGGTTCACCCAGTTTGGGCTACATCCATGGAGAAACATTCAATCGTTCTTTTATTATATTATCCAACAAATTGAAGAGATACAACCTACAACAGATTTGTTGTAACTCCCTCTTCACTTTCAATCTCCTCCCTTTTCTTCACTTAGAATATAGATATGATAAACGCAATACAATTCCCTCATATATAGTGAGGGGTTGCCTTCTAGGACAAAAAACCCTAAATTAAATATAACTTCTACCGTCAGATCATCTGCCTAATGAACGGCCCAGACTGACTAGAAATTACTAGACTTTTACAAGGAAATTTTACATCTGTGTTTTAGCTTCAGGGGTGTTTCCCCCAAGCCCCCATCAGGGGACCGCTAGCCCTTGGACCCACCATCCGTGGGGGATTATCCCCCCTATACCCCTGCGGGGGCGACAAGTCCCCCACCCCCGCGTGGAGCGGTGTACAATCTTCCTAGGATTTACATCCCGCTGAGACCTTTGAATACAAAAGATAATCAAGCTCCACACCCAACATCCTCCTGGCCATCTAGGAAATTCCCATCTATGCTAAAACCATTAAAGAGTTATGTGTAAATACGCCTATGAGGAAAGAAAACAATTCATCCACCATTCATGTTGTAGGAACCTTATCTAATTTGCTCTTGGGAGGGGAAACTCTAGTAAAGTATGAAGATCTTGGGAATCCCATAGTGACAGTTCATATATATGGCCTCCCTTTTCCCAATACGCTAGTTGATCTGGGTACAACCATTAACATTTTAATAGCAAAAACTTTTCAAGCATTGGTATTAAAGCCTTGGAACCAATCACCACCTTACTAGAACTTATTGATTGTTCGGTGGTAAGGCCAAAAGGAACTCTACAAGATATTACGGTTTATGTGGATTCATGGGAATATCCTATAGATTGTCTTGCTATGAACCCAAAGAGTCGACTAGATGGGCATCCTCTGATACTAGGCCGGCCTTGGCTGGTGACATCTGATGCATATATAGGTTGTCGGGAGGGCAACATGACTATTGGAAAGGGAGATGCTGTAAAAAACCTTGTTTTATATCCCCTTACCAAACCAAGTCAGCCCATTGTAAAAATATGTAAACAATGACCAACATACCTGGAAGAAAGCATCCGTTCACCACTCATAATAGCAGAGGCACTGGAATTCAAAGATCATACTAAAGATGATGTTATCAACAATTTCATCAATCAGCCAACTAATGTGAGAAATGTAAAGTGTCAAATGCTAAAAGAAATTCTTGATAATGAAGCCTTGGAAGATCCCTTGAAGGATACCAATGATCAACACATCAAGAAGACTTTTGTTCATAACAACCAGCCTGTGGAAATTGAGCCAAGCAAATTCTTAAACATTAATGATAGCCTAGATAGTGATCAACAACAAAATCTCATTTAGGTCCTATAAAAATATAAAGGGGATTTTGTCTAGGATTATCCTGATATGAAGGGTATAGATCCATAGCTCTATACACATCACATCTATATCGAAAAGGATGCTCAAATTATCTTGCAACCTTAACAAAGATTAAATCAACACCTTAAGGACATTGTAGAAGAAGAATTACATAAGCTGTTGGATGTGAATTTCATTTATCCTGTTTTGGATAGAAAATGGGTTTCCCCATTGCTGGTTGTCCCTAAGAAAAATGGGAAGTGGCGTATCCGTGTATATTACAAGGAATTGAACAAGGAAACATAGAAATATCACTTCCCTCTCCCATTTATCTATCAAGTCCTTGATACCTTAGTAGGGAAGAAGTTATTTTCCTTCCTAGATGACCTCAATGGCTACAATCAGATTCAGATCACACCTGAAGACCAAGACAAAACAACCTTCACCTATCCCTGGGGTGCATTTGCTTACAAAGTATTACCATTTGGCTTGTGCAATTCCCTAACCATGTTTCAAAGAGATATACTCAGTTTTTTTTTCAACCTGATAAATCAAGGACTTGAGGTATATATGGATGACTTTACTCCATATGGGGATGGCTTTGATCAAGCACTGCAAACATTAGAAAAGATTTAGAATGATGCATTGCTACCAGGTTATGTTTAAGCAATGTTAAGTGTCACATGATGATGACCGAAGGTGTAATCTTGGGACACTATATTTATGTAGTAGGGATATAGGTAGATGCAGCAAAAATACAGGTAATTCTTTTACTACCTACCCCCTATGCTCAGACAGAGGTACATATTTTCCTAGCATATGCAGGCTATTATCGCATGGTTATTAAAAACATTTCACAAATTGTTGCACCTTTATATGCTTTAACTAAAATGCTGATTTCAAATGGTTTCACAAATGTGAGAAATTTTTTATAGGTTTAAGGAAGCTAGTCTCGGCGACACCAATATTAATTGGACCAAGTTGGGAGCTGCCTTTCACATATCCATGGACACATCAAATGCAACTATAGGAATTGTGTTCAGCCAAGAAGAGGACATGAAGCCTTATGATATATATGATATTAGAAAAATCCTTACTCCGGCAGAACTTAATTATATAGTAAAACAGAAAAAGAATTCTTAGTTGTTATCTATGCAATAAACAAATTTAGACATTACATAACTAGCTACCAAGTTTTTCTGTATATTGATCACTTTTCCATTCAGTATTTAGCTAACAAACCTATCACAAATGGTTGAGTGACTCGTTGGCTATTGATTTTGTAGGAATTTGAAATTACTATCAAGGATCATCTAGGGAAGGAAAACCCAGTTGCTAATTTTCCATCTCAAATCCCAAAGGTAAAGTAGATGAACAATTTCTAGATGAACATGTGTTTTCCGTGACGGTCAAAATGCCATGGTACATAGATGTGGCAAATTATTTAGCTGTGGGGAAGCTCCCCAGGCATTTGACAACAAGGAAGAGGAAACAAATCCTTCAGTGTGGTGCCTGATTCTCTTGGATTTGTAGATATCTTTTTCACACAAGGTTTGATATGTGTATAAGTAGATGCATTTGCAAGGATGAGATTTATGACATCCTAAAAGATTTCCATGATGAACCCTATAGAGGAGACTTCATAGATTGAAGGACAGTGTAGAAGGTACTACAGATAGGCTATTGTTGGCCCACTACTTTTATAGATGCTAAGAAATATGCCCAGGCTTGTGATAGTTGCCAAAGGATGGATTGACCGACCAATCTGATGAAATTCTACTACAAGCCCAACTAGTCATAGAACCCTTCGAATGATGGGCATTGGACTTTGTTGGCCCGTTCCATCTGCCATCGAATCAGAAATCCTACATACTAGTTGCCAAAAATTATGTGATGAAATGGGTGGAAACAATAGATTTACTAAGAGCTATAGAGGAAGCTGTGATTAACTTCCTCTTTGGGCTATTTGTGTGGTATGGTTTACCATGGCAAGTGATAATAGACGGAGGAGGGTAATTCGTAGGACACAATATTATTTCCACTCTCAGAAACCATTACATTACACACAGGATCACTTCCCCATATCACCCACAAGTGAACGGGCAGGTTGAAAGCACCAATAAGATCATTGAAGCGATCCTGACCAAAACAATCTCAACACATCAACGAGACTGGGCTGCTAGACTACCAGAGGCCTCGTGGGTCTATTTCACAACTTGGAGGAATGCTACTAGATACTCTTAGTACCAACTTGTGTTTGAAAAAGATCTTATTTTTTCGATCAAATTCGAAATAAAGACTCTAAGAACATCTCAAGAAGTGAGGATTGATTTAACAGAACCCCAAACGAAGAAAATTCAACAAATCAACGAACTAGATGAAGCTTGACTACTAGCTTTTCAATGGACTACAATTTTTCAGCAGTAAAGGGAAAAGTGGCATGAAAAACTTATAAAAAATAAGACGTTTCAAAAAGGGGACTGGTCACTCCTTGACGACTATAGATTCCAGAATTTTCTTGGAAAGTTGCAAACAAGATGGCTTGGCCCTTATGATATTCAAGAAGTACATAACAATGGAACTTTTACTTTGACTACCATTGACGGGTCTGGCCATTCTTTTAACATGAATGGGCATCGGGTGCATCTCTACCACAAACCACTCACCAAGGAGTCTTTCTACCAGCAAGTATGCGAGGATCCCTCCATGCAAATCTTAGCTGCAGAGTGTGAGGACCGCGAAACTTTTCTTTCAAAAAACTGAGATTTTCTTTAAATTGTAAAAAATGTACATATTCTTTTCAAATGATTGCAATTCAGTTAGGTATCACCATTTAAATATGAGGTTTTTTCTTGTTTTAGGTGCTTGGAAAGTGTTATTAATTTGATTGAACGATTGCCGTTCAATCGATTGAACAACACTTTTACGCTTTTTATTTTCCAATTTTCGCTATTCAAACGATTGAACGATTGTTGTTCAATCGATTGAACAACACTTTTGCACTTTTTATTTTTCAATTTTCGTTGTTTAAATGATTGAACGATTGTTGTTCAATCAATTGAAGAACAATTTTGCACTTTTATTTTTCAATTTTCGTTGTTTAAACAATTGAACGATTGTTTTTCAATTGATTGAGCAACACTTTTGTGTTTTTCGTTGTTGATAATTATTGTTGAAATGATTGAACAACACTTTTACGCTTTTTATTTTTCAATTTTCCTTGTTCAAACAATTGAACGATTATTGCTCAATAGTTTGAAAAACACTTTTGCACTTTTTATTTTTCAATTTTCATTGTTCAAATGATTGAATGATTGTTGTTCAGTCAATTGAACAACACTTTTGCACTTTTTATTTTTCACTTTTGGTTGTTCAAACGATTAAAAGATTGTTGTTCAATTGATCGAACAACACTTTTGCACTTTTATTTTTCAATTTTCGATGTTCAAACGATTGAATGATTGTTTTTCAATCGATTGAATAGCACTATTATGCTTTTCTTTGTTGATATTTTTTGTTCAAATGAATGAACGATTGTTGTTCAATCGATTGAACAACACTTTTGCTTTCTTTTTCCTTATTATTTATTGTTCAAACAATTGAATGATTTTTGTTCAATCAATTGAACAATACTCTTGTCTGATTTCCTTTTCGATTTTGTTGTTCATTCAATTGAACAATTGATGTTCAATAAATTGAACAACACTTTTATGCTTATTATATGACAAATTGTGATTTCTTTTATTGATTCATTGCCAATCATTGTGTCATATTTCTCTTTTTTTTTCTTTTATGTTTTTAATAAACACCATCTGAGTGGATTTGTTCCTAACATAAATAAAAACAATCATTTCAATACCATTATGACCTATGAAGCCTCTTGATGGTTATGTTTATTCAAAAGTTGATATGGTGCATCTCTATAATGATTGGCTAAGTATATTTTCTTTGGACACAAAATGATTCATTATTTTCAGACCATGCTAGCTTATTTCCCACACTTTCAAATGGACAAATCCCTTTGATATGATGAGATGGGGGTAAAATTATAAACTTTCCTTGGAATCCTTTTATTTCTTACACCATCCTTGGCTCTTAATGACCAAATGAGCCTCCCTCTTTTTATAAAGCATCAAAAGATAAAAAATGAAAATAAAGAAATATGAATATGAAAGAAACACTCTCTTAAAGAGGGTATGGGGTCTTATCATGAGCTAGCCTACCATGATCATAAAGATGTAACATGATACATTCCATTTTTGGCCACCAAACTAAGGTAATGACCTTCTTGATGATTAAAACTGTCAAAAGGATAGGGGGTCTCATTATGAGCCAGCCTGATCACTTTGTTATATCTTGGTGAATAGCACTATGATCATTTGGACACCATGCCAACATAGTGGTCATGTTGGCTTGAGGGGGCCTGACCCAAGTTCAATTTTAATTAGTCAAATAAATCCATACACTACTGGTCCTTTCGGCATCAGCCCACGAAACACAAACTGAAGTTTCACTCGAAGCAGTATGGGGGGATGTTGGAACCAAGTTTCCACACCCTGAGATGGTCATGATGTCATTTAATTCCCTCTATCCATGCCTTTGTGTAGGTTGCTTCACTCTAGGGCTTGCAAGGCAAACCTTGTGTTCCATTCTTCTGTACCTCGATGAAAGGCTAGGATCATCCTTTGCACAGGCCGAGCCTATTACTCAAGTACTTTAGTGCTACTATGGAATTGTGCCATAAAAAATTCCCTAATTAATCTAAGTTCCTTGCTTATCTTAAAAAATGATTATAGTTATCCTCGCGTAAATAGATATTCGTATATGCGTTTAGTTATTCAATGTAATTGCATTCATTCACGCACCATATAAGCATAATAAAGAAAATTCATACATAACATATCAAGATGTATCAACAGAACAAAGACATAGAAATTGCAAAATATCACTCTTTATTAATATCATCGAAGTGGTTATAACCTCTGTCTGGCCTGCCCACATAGCTGCAAGGGTTAGGGAACTCAGCTACAGAATTCTACCCTAGGCCTCTGTGCACTCAGCTGTAGAGACTCTACCTACACTACAACACAAGACTTAGACTTGTTACTCTAAAGCTATGACTCTATTACATTGTCTATCATTGTCTGTTTTCTTCAAAAATACTTAGATCTTAGCTCTTTTTATACAATCCCATGGTCCGTGGGCCATATGTAGATCTCTTACAACCGACTTTACTTCACAAAACTAAGTGTGGACTACCCTTTATGACACATAACACCTTTGCACTCCATGACCACAATATGCATAGTATTTACAATAATATCTCAAAAATTGACTTAAACATGGGCTTTTATCCACAAAATTTCCCTTGGGGGATCTCGCTTCCAATAGGTCACTTTATCGCAGGAAAATAAGAATCATGTGGATATTAAAAGGAGGACTCTAGCTCATTTGTGGGGTTAAAAAGAAACCTTATCGAGGCTATGAACGTCTGCTGGCAACAGTGGCTTTGCTTGTGGTATTTGAGTGTTATCTCACACTATCAGATGCTCTCTATTCTATTACCACCTATGGATTCATTTCTAAGTAAATTTCCCATTTTAAAAGCACTCTTACAAGACAACATGCATGGTAACTTATGTTATATATTCATTATATTATGTTTTTCCAAACAGTTTATGACAATCATTACTACTTACTGATAATTATGTGTTTATTACTAATACCACTTATGGTGAAAATCATTTGACATTATAATTTAAATATATGTTTTATTTTTTCGACCATTTTACCTTTGTTACGTGTATTGTTTTAATTGCTTTGTCATAAATTGTGTCGCTTTTTTGGATTGTTTGCCTACAGTTGTGAATTATCAATTCATGCACTTGCTTTTCACATGCTTGGCAGATGTGGATGCCCTTTTCCCAATGGAGGGGGGATGGTCTGTGTATGAACCTAATGTGTGACCATTACGGATAATTGAATCACAATTATTAAATTGATTTCCAGGTAAAGGACTGCATGATGATTGTGTATGCATAATAATTATCAAGGTATTTATGATTAAAGAAAAGACGACAACCATTATGGATGGAACATAGATTTATTATGAACATGCATCAAATATGGTTTATGATATGTTATCACTCAGGTTGTCCCTAAGCTCCTAAAGGGATACGGCCGAGGTAACCACAAACCAATCTTTAGATTGCAGGTTCTAGCCCACCTGCAATCAGAGAGGGCTCTCTCTTAATGATTTAGCTTTATTGATGATGATTTTAGGCTAGCTATTGGGTTCAGTGGGTTTTGTTTTGGGTGGAAGGAAGGCTTGGGTGAAGGGGAGATGTCTTCAAGAGAAGAGGCAAGGCACAATAAGATAAATTTCAAACCATTGGGCGTGGAGTCATGGAGTGCAACCGATGGTGCGTTTTCTTGGTCACAAGAGAAAGGTGGAGAAGGTAGCTGTTCATGAAACAATATCCAAGCTGAATGGGGATGGTTTGAGGGCTAAGGAATGAGAGGCAACAAAGAATCTCTCAATCATTTTAGCAAAGGGAACATGAAAGAACCATAGTTAAGAGCAGCTAAGAACTCTTAAATAACAGTCATTCATGAGTGAATTAGAGTAAATATGAGCCATGAGGAATTCATATTTATGACTAAATCAAGAGGAAAACATTAAGAAGGCACATAAATTGAGCGTAGAGTGCATCAAAGAAAATTCTAAACCAGACTTTTGTTCCGTGACTTGAGCATATGTGAAATTGAAAAATTACAAAGGTAAGAAAAACTTATTGTTTCATACAACAACACAATAATTCCATTGTTCACTCTTCAAAACCATTAGCAATGCATCAGACAGTTCATCCTCCAAGCTCTCAGCAATCTTTGATTATAGAAATCATCAGGTATACAGTGCGAGTCTTAGCTCAAGCAAAACATCAACCAACAGATACCAACCAACCAACCCCCTGTTACATTGTTTTGGGCCCTCTTTATAGGTAAAATATATTGGAGTTTTTATTACAACCGACCTTAATAGGTCTGCGGGGAAAAGTGTTTTAAACCTCAACCTGTGATGGAATTAAATGCAAGTAAACATCCCTTGAGCTGCCACAGAGGCAGCTGGATCAAAATGAGTTAATATGGTGTCTTTGATGGCCTGGTGTAGTGCTTCTGTCATAACTGTGTTTTGAGTTCTAGTCCATTGATCTCATGTGAGTTTTAATGTGCACTCATTATGATGATGAGCGCTGAGTGGTTCCTTAACGGCTTCTTGACTTTTGAGGATTTATTTTAATGTTCTATTCACCTCGAGCCCTAAGAAGATCTTCTCTGACACACTTCGCCGCAACACTGATACTCTTTGACATGGATTTTGGCTCCGCATTTGCTCTGATACTCATTAATGCCTAAACGGGGTCTCTCTTTGTCTTTTGCTACGATCCAAACTGCAAAATTAGGCTTTTTCGGCCCTTTTCGATGTAAAATTGGCCGAGGAATCAAAATATTCCCTAAAGATTCTCCAATATGGCCTATTTCCTGTAGCGAGGCACTAATCGCGCATCGAAAGCTACCTCAGAATTTGAATCTGGGCCTCCTAAGATGCGTTTTCGTGCTTGCGCTCCTTTCTTTGGCGGGTGATGTCAGCATGATTTCAGCAGTAGCTCCTGGTACGGTGGATGACGTCAACGAGTGATGTGGCAGGATGAAGTGGCAGGGTGTTGGATGGTGTGGCACCTTATATATTTCTGCGGTGCGATAGTGATAGCTAAAATGCTGCGAATTTGCGATGAATTTGCAGCGAAGCGAGTTTTTAATGATAAATCATATTTTAAACAAAATATGTGGATAAATAGAGGTATGCAGTGAGGAAGTGTTTGCGAAGCGATATACTCTCTTGATGTAGTGGCAATGTCGCATCGTAGCAAAGGAAGCGGCATGCATTTTGGGTACATGACCTTTGCGATCGCCGATCGCCGACTAGCGTTATCACATCGGCTAAGGGGGAAGGGGCGTATGTATGTCGTATATGGTATTTGCGATACACCGATCGTGAAATGTCATCGATGGAATGTCCATCTAGAAGAAACAACAGCGAGCCATAATACCCTTGCGACCTCCAATTGCGATAATCGCGTTGGAGGGGGTCCATCGGGATCAAAAGAATGTTTAAGGCAATCGGCAAGGGTTGTTTGTGATCGGAGAAGGGGAATATATGTTTTTGAAGATTATTTGTGGCCTCGGAAGGGGTCCGACAACCTTAAAAGAAAGAATTACATTTTTTGGAAGGATTCCACTGTATTGGAAGATGATTTTAAAGGAGGAAAATGAGGTTTCTTGCTATGTTTCAGACAAACTTAACAATTCCCAAGTGTACTTATGGTTATTTTTCAACCAAAGGGAGGGGATAAATATATAAGGGAGTTATTAACATAGTAAAAATAGGGGATGAGGAGATAGCTAGGGAGCTATATAGTAAGGTTAGCGGTTAATATGACCAGTGATAAGAAAGCGCTATGTGCATCTTAGGCTTTTTAAAGGAAACAATGATCCGTAAAGGGAGTATGAATATTGCTTGAGTAAAGTAGATCTTTACCAGGGTGAATTGTTATGAAAATGATGAAAGGGAGAGTTATCAAGCAGATCTTGACCTCTTTAGGGGGAGTTAGTAAATGATTTAGGGGAGAGAATAAGGGGGAGTTAGTCATGCCTCGCTTGAAGTCCTTCAGTTGGGAACTGCCTTACCCTATTGATTGAATGGATATAACATTTGAAACACACAAAACTGATTGTAATCAATGATTCTACAACAACAAAACTACCTACCCGGCCTACTTACCTAACATTTTTTCTTCTTTTTGGTTTGGGTGCACTTAGACTTGCAGACCCAACTTTTCAACTTTTTCTTTTTTTGTCCTCCTATATACAAGCTACCCTTATTTCTTCCAAGGGCCCAGATTAAACAGTTTGGCTCCTTTTCTTCTCTACCTGTCTAAGAATCTGCCAAGATTAAACTGTTTGGATAGATCATTTATCTATATTCTAAAACAAGAAATTGAAACCTAGGGAGACCAAGATTAAGCTGTTTGGACCTCCCTTTAGCATGAAAAGTCTACAAAAATGGAATAATTCTTCAAGATTGGAACGTATAAGTTGAACTTTGAGTAGGATTCTTTCATGGCCTCTTTCTTTGGTGTCTGTGAGAAAATATGGAGCATTGTAGCATGCAAATAATGACATATTTGGCCTGTAAAAATGTCAATCATGAAATATGAGTAACCTGCTGCAGTAGGAGGCTAACAATGGCTCCACTTGGGGATGGCTTCTCCTTGTGAAAAGCCAAGAACAGCAGGTCAGATTGCCTTGATCTTCTGTTGTTGTTGTGCATTGAAAACTTCTTAGTGCTGACTGTTTGGATTAATTTGAGATTTTGTACTGAAAACAACACTTTCCTTCAACTGATTTGGTAGTGAACTGTGAAGCATCGCCTGCTTTCTTCTGCGTGCTTTAGCATCTGGAATGCTGCAAAAATAAAATAAATTGTTGATATATACAAGCATTTTATGTACAAAAAATAACACCACCTATTCTTTTCGATCAAAAGGGATCATGGTAATGTTTTAACATTTGGCCATTCACCGGGCCTTCTTCAGTTGCGCTGCCATCTAGCGTTTTGAGGAAATATGTGTTATTGCCTTGTACTGCACTGACAATGTATGGTCCTCTCCACAAGAAATCAAATTTTGCATGTTTTCCCTTGTCCTCTCTCCGTGAATCCCACCTTAGAACTTTGCTGCCAACCCGGAAATCCTCTGTTTTAGCTTTCTTATCAAACATCTTTTTGAGTTTCTCTTGCAACATCTGAGCTCTATCATACACTTTCTCTCTGGTTTGTTGAAGGTGAATGGTCTGATTAACTCTTCTCTGCATGTCATTTGGTTCAGCCTGAATCTCCCACAACAGTTTGATAGTAGGAATGCCCAAAGATGAAGGAAATTTGGCCTCCATGCCATATACTAGCTCATAATGGCTCATCCCAATAGATTTCTTGGTTGAAAGTCTGTCTACCCAGAGGGCATTTGTGAGCTTCCTATGCCAATTCTTTTTGTTTTCCTCTAGCAGTTTCTTTATGATGTTGACGAGGCTTTTGTTGGATGATTCAGCCAAGCCATTACCTTGAGGATAGTAAGCTGTAGAGTGGCCCAAGGTAATGTGGAATTTATGGCAGAAGTTGATGATTTTTTTGTATTTAAAGGCAGCAGCATTGTCAGCAATAATTTTCTCAGGGCAACCAAATCTAGAAAGGATATTGCTCTCAATGAATTGGATAATGGTGGCGTCATTGGCTTGTCTACATGGGATGGCTTCAATCCACTTAGTGAAATAATCAGTGGTTGTTAAAATCCACTTGTGTTGGCCTGAGGAAGAGGGATGAATTTCTCCAATGAAGTCAAGACCCCATTGTTGAAAAGGCTTTTCGGTTGAAATAGGCTTAAGGGGCAAAGGCAGTAATTTTCTTTTCCCTTCAAAGATTTGGAATTTGTGACATGAAAGAGCATATTTATTGACATCTGTAAATAGAGAGGGCCAATAATAACCAGCCCTTAAAATCTTGTCAGCAATGGTCTTCCAATATAAGTATCCTCCACAGTCCCCTGCATGGAATTCTTTCATGATGTTGTTAGTTTCATTCATAGTCAAACACTTAAGCAAGATACATTCATGATTTCTCCAAAACAAAGCACCATCTATGACACAAAACTTTAATCATTTCATCCTCAAAAATCTTTTCTTGGTTCTGGACAATCCTGGGGGAGCACACAGGTTTATCAATACAAAACAAATATCAGCATACCATGGAGATTGCAAAAAGGTTTCACTGATCTGTGGAGTCACCAGCTCCTGTTCATTGTCTAGTTGATTAATGTCTAAGGATTGGAAATTTGTTTCAGACATTAATTTGGCTAAACCTTGCCCTTTTATCAGCTTGGTGCGTTTTATCTCAATGTCATATTCAAGAATGCTGGCAATCCACTTGCTTCTTTTGCCTTCTAGTCCCTCTTGAGTTAATATATCTTTTACAACAGAATTTGGGACATAGGCAGTCACATGGGAGTATAAGATGTAAATTCTAAAGTCTTTGATGGCTTTAACCAGGGCATAAGCCTGCTTTTCCATAATCTGATATTTCAAGGGTGCATCTCTTAAAGCTAGGCTGAAGAAAGCAATTGGCTTTTCGTTACCTTGATCGTCCTTTTGCAAAAGGATAGCGGCTATGGTGTGCTCAGATGAAAAAGAAAATATAATAAAATCTTTGTTGAATTGCGGACTGGTGAGGACATGCGTTTGAGTCAAGGTAGTTTTGATACTCTCAAAAGATTGCTTGGTTTCAAGAGACCATTTTACCTTAGCATCCTTTTTTAACATATTGCTCAATAGCCTTATTAGCTTGACTAGGTTTGGAATAAATCTCCTTAGGAAATTGATCTTTCCAAGGAACGCTTGCAGCCCTTTTATGTTTCTTGGATATGGGATTTGGAGGATAGCTTGAATTCTTTCAGGATCAATTTTAATCCCATCTTTTGATATGATATGGCCTAGAAGCTTGCCTTCCTCAAGGGCAAATAGGGACTTCTTAGGATTCAAGGAAACACCATATTTCCTACATGCTATGAAAATCTGCCTCGGATGTTTAAGGTGCTTTTGGTCAGATTTGGAGAAAGGGGTTAGGTCATCAAGGTATACAACAAGGAAATCATGTATCTCCTTGGCGAATGCAATATCCATTGCTATTTGAAAGGTATCACCAGTGTTCTTAAGCCCAAAAGGCATTTTGACATACTTAAATGTTCCCCACGGTGTGGTAAAGGCTTTCTTGTCTTGGTCATCCAGGTGAACAAGTATCTGATTAAATCCTGAAAATCCATCTAGTAAAGAAATTCTAGATGATCCCACTACTCTTTGTAGGATATGGTCCATTTTGGGCAAAGGGTAGTGGTCTTTTAAAGAGACCTGGTTTAAATTTCTCAAGTCTACACACAGTCTTATCTCTCCCGATTTCTTTCTTGTGGGAACTAAATTAGATACCCATTCAGAGAATCTGATGGGTGCAATGTTACCTGCTTCAAACATTCTCTTTATTTCTTTTTCAATGAGGGGAAGAAGCATGGGGTTGATTCTTCTAAGTTTCTGTTTGAATGGTTTTTTATTTGGTTTTAAGGGAATTGTATGTTGGATCATTGAGGTGTCATAGGACTTCAAGTCCTGATAACTCCAAGCAAATACATCTTGGAACTCTTTGAACAAATCCACATATTTTGGTTTTTGATTGGGGGGCAGATTTTTGGACAACTTGATCATTTTGCTTTGTTCTGCTGTCCCTATGTTGTGTTCTTCTATAGCAGCATTTAAAGGCTCCATTTTTGGTTTCTTGGGCACATCATTGTCATCAAACATGTCCTCTAATGGAGTAAGGCCAGCAGGCAGAAAATTACTTTTTAGGTCAATAAACTCATCCTCAGCTTTGGTTGTTTCCTCTAAACACATTTGTTTTAGTTGCTCTATGTTTGCATTGTCAAAAAATGTTGGGTTAAGGATTTGTTTAGCTGTTGCAACTGTTACAGCCTGCTGATTTTCTTCTGTTAGCTCTTGGGAATCATTCATGGCATCCATATCAATTACTGTGTTCGAAAATTCGCCCTCACGAGTGAGGAAATTGTTAATCTGGGCATCATTTTGAAACACTTGCCAATCCTTAACATTGTTAGGGACCAAGGGTCTATGTTTTATCTCAGCAGTGAAATGGTGATTTGGTTCAAAGGGAAGCTTGTATGTGCTAGCGAAAGTTGCTAGGCTGTGAGCATAAATATTATGGTCTCTTGAAATTTTGGCAAGCTTGGATTCATTGAAAGACTTGAGTATTTCTATGGCAGCAGTCCTATAAGCTCTCATTCTAGTATCATTGGTAACAAAGTTACCTTTCATCTATTGTATAATCAAATCAGAGTCGCCTAGAATGGACACTTTTGCAGCTGCTAAGGCTTTGAGTAATTTAAGACCTAAGAGGAGAGCCTCATACTCTTCCATGTTATTAGTACACCTGAAATTTAATCTATAGGCATGGCCTTGTGCATTATTATCATGTGTATTGTGAATCCATACCCCTGTCCCTGCTCCTAACTTATTGATAGAACCGTCAAACTCTAAACACCATGTGATTTCTTGTCTTTGGCTTGTATTCAGAGTTTCAATTATTTGAGGATTGGGCAGACTTGCAATTTTGGTTTCGGGAGGTTCTTCTTGTTTGTTGGTTGCCTTGATTGTTGTGGCAATTTCATCGGTATTGGCAACTGATTCCTCATTGATGCATGTTTCTTGATCTAAGGATGAAGGATTCTCATCAGTTGGAGGGTTGGTGTCATCATTGAATAGAATAAAAGAATCCATATCAGAATGGATTGAGTAAATCGGAAAATTTTGGGGCTTTTCCTCACTACTTACCACACACTTCATTAGTGTTTCCCTGTAAAGTCTATTTGGTTGCCCAAAGAAAGATATAGTGGCATAAGAGAGGTCAAGTTCAAGGGATCCTTGAAGTTTTGCTCCCCATGATCTTGATAGGAGCATGCCATATTTTGTTGGAATGTTAGCAACTACTACGTCCATTAGGATTGTTTTGTTAGGAAATTGGACTAGAGACACACAGAGGTCTTTGATTAAGCCTAAACACTTGACTTGACTTGAGTCAAAGGAATATAGATCTTTATAGGGTCTTGTGACATCAAGGTTTAGCTTTTCCATTACAGCTTTGGGCATAAGGTTATGTGAGGCACCTGAGTCAAACATAACATTATGCAAGATTTTGTCATGTATGTGCAGACTAACATAAAAGGGTGGGACAGGTCCATATGTTGGTTTTCCATTAACTTCCGGACCAAATAGCAGCTTAGGGGTATCATCTAAAACATTCACATCATCCCTGACCTCTGGTAGTTGAAGTGACCTTTGAATTTGTGGCCTATATACATCATGTTTGGAAAGTTTTGAGAGGGGAATGGATATCTTGAGTTTACCGATTTCTGCTTCCAAGTTAAATGGTTTATCCAATGGAATCCTTGCATTAGTAGTAGCAGTTGTTTCCTTGTCAAAAGTGTTTTCTGTGTTTTCTATTTGAATACCAGCATTATGATGAATGACAGTTTGTGGTATTTCTGTTTTGGGAAGATTTTTTGGAGTGCCATTCAGGTTTTCTTTTGAGGGAGAGGGAGATAGAGGCTGATCAATAGGAGACTGTATGTCTGATATATCCTCTATAGTTACCTGATGCGGGTTTGGGACAGCAATATCAGCTGGCTCTGTTATGACAACATTGTCTTTAATTTTATTGGGCTTTTTGCTATCCTTTGTTCTGCTAGGTGCAGGGACATCAATTGTCCTTGTTCTCAACTTATATTGTTTGTGCACCTCATACACAACATAATCATATCCTTGTTTGAAATCAAAAGACTCTCCCGACTTGGTCTGAAACTGTTTTACATCAGGGTAGTTTCGGTCCTCTTCAGTGAGAAAGATTTGCTGTTCATTTTTCGAATCTATCAAGTTCATGTGAGTCTCATCTGTGGGCTCATTAGATGTGGATGCCTCCGCATAGTTTTCTTGGAAAGGAGGTCTAATATCATGGTCGGGGCTAGCCCTTCCAGCTTTTGTGGTCTAATTTTTCCTGAAGTTCGGGTTCCTTATGGTATTGGACTGTTGTCCTTCCCATGATGATTTTCTCTCAACGCTCTCTACTCTGTCTCCTAGCCTATGCATGCCGTTGATGATAGCATCCAGTTTTTGGTGTAAGGCTGAGGGTTCTTCCTTTAAGGTGGTTATTCTCTCAGTTCTGGCTCTGTTTCTTTTGGTAATTAGGTTTGCCTCCACACTAACAGCAACATCTTGCATCTCTGCGAGGCTTTGAGGGGCTCTTTCCCTTAACTGATATGCCATTTCAGCATCGAATCCATCAGGGAATTTGTACAAAGCAAGATCAGGGGGTGGTCTTAAGTTTTGTGGTATTGCATTGTAGACATTATTAAACCTCGCACAGTAGTCCAAGACAGCCTCTTGAGGTCCTCTTTTGATAGTATCATACTCAGATAATATGTGCAAGGGGTCTTTCCTTTTTTCCCATCTATTGATAAATGTATGGTATAAGGCTTTTGGGTTTAGTATGGAGTTGGGTGTAAGCGCTCTAAACCAAGTTCTGACATCACCTGTCAAACTTTGTACAAAAATCTTCATCCTTACACTGTCGTCATCAATCTCATAACTCTCAAAGTAATCCTGCATTTTCTTTGTATGCTATAGGGATGTGTAGGAATTTGTACCATCGAAATAGGTAATCTTTGTCTGATAATCCTGAGGCATAGCCTCGGGATTAGCAGGCAACTGTAAGGGCGCATATCTATTAGCCATATTAACAGGGATAAGGGGAACAACAGGGATAAGTGGAACGAATGGAGTGACTAGGATAACAGGAACAATCGGGGTAATAGGAGTAGTGGTCGTATTTGCAGTGAATGGAGGTGTGGACACAGAAGTTTGGGAAATGGATGTTGAACACAGGGAAGAAGGGTTTGAAGGGAACAAAACCTTAACAGGGGTTGCAAAACTACTCGGCTGAACTATCTTGGGAATAGTATTAGCAAAATCTTCTTGCTTCTCTTGTTTCCTAAGGATTTTAGAGATTATATTGGGGTTTTCAAAAGTAGCTGGGGGATTCAAATCAAGATTTAATCTTGTATGATGCAAATGCTTCTTGGGAGCCAGCTTCTAACTTGTTTTTTTTTTTCTTTGGGAAATTTTCTAAGAACAAAGGTCCACCAAGACTTTTAAACGTCAGTTTCTTCCTCTGTGGAGCCTTGGACTGGTTTTGTGAGATTATCTGAGAAAGTCCCCAGCGGAGTCGCCATTATGTTATCACTCAGGTTGTCCCTAAGCTCCTGAAGGGATACGGCCAAGGTAACCACAAACCAATCTTTAGATTGTAGGTTCTAGCCCACCTGCAATTAGAGAGGGCTCTCTCTTAATGATTTAGCTTTGTTGATGATGATTTTAGGCTATCTATTGGGTTCAGTGGGTTTTGTTTTGGGTGGAAGGAAGGCTTGGATGAAGGGGAGATGTCTTCAAGAGAAGAGGTAAGGTATAGTAAGATAAATTTCAAACCATTGGGCGTGGAGTCATGGAGTGCAACCGATGGTGCATTTTCTTGGTCACAAGAGAAAGGTGGAGCAAGGTAGTTGTTCATGAAACAATATCCAAGCTAAATGGGGATGGTTTGAGGGCTAAGGAACGAGAGGCAACAAAGAATCTCTCAATCATTTTAGCAAAGGGAACATGAAAGAACCATACTTAAGAGCAACTAAGAATTCTTAAATAACAGTCATTCATGAGTGAATTAGAGTAAATATGAGCCATGAAGAATTCATATTTATGACTAAATCAATAGGAAAACATTAAGAAGGCACAGAAACTGAGTGTAGAGTGCATCAAAGAAAATCCTAAACCAGACTTTTGTTCCGTGACTTGAGCATATGTGAAATTGAAAAATTACAAAGGTAAGAAAAACTTATTGTTTCATACAATAGCACAAGAATTCCATCGTTCACTTTTCAAAACCATTAGCCATGCATCAGAGAGTTCATCCTCTAAGCTCTCAACAATATTTGATTATAGAAATCATCAGGTATACAGTGCGAGTCTTAGCTCAAGCAAAACATCAACCAACAGATACCGAACAACCAACCCCCTGTTACATTGTTTTGGGCCCTCTTTATAGGTAAAATATCATGGAGTTTTTATTACAACAGACCTTAATAGGTCTGTGGGGAAAAGTGTTTTAAACCTCAACCTGTGATGGAATTAAATGCAAGTAAACATCCATTGAGCTGCGCCAGAGGCAGCTGGATCAAAATGAGTTAATATGATGTCTTTGACGGCCTAGTGCAGTGCTTCTGTCATAACTGCATTTTGAGTTCTAGTCCATTGATCTCATGTGAGTTTTAATGTGCAGTCATTGTGATGATGAGCACTGAGTGGTTCCTTAACTGCTTCTTGACTTTTGAGGATTTCTTTTAATGTTCTATTCGCCTCAAGGCCTGAGAAGAACTTCTCTGACACACTTCGCCGCAACACTGATACTCTTTGACGTGGATTTTGGCTCCGCATTTTCTCTGATACTCATTAATGCTTGAACTGGGTCTCTCTCTGTCTGCTGCTATGATCCAAACTGCAAAATCAGGCTTTTTCGGCCCTTTTTGGTGTGAAATTGGCCGAGGAATCAAAAGATTCCATAAAGATTCTCCAATATGGCCTATTTCCCATAGCGATGCACGATTAGCGCTAAGCGCTAATCGCGCATCGAAAACTGCCTCAGAATTTGAATCTGGGCCTCCTAAGATGCTTTTTCGCGCTTGCGCTCCTTTCTTTGGCGGGTGACGTCAGCATGACATCTAGTAGCTCCTGGTACAGTGGATGACGTCAGCGAGTGACGTGGCAGGATGACGTGGCAGGGTGTTGGATGGTGTGGTGCCTTATATATTTCTGCGGTGCGATAGTGATAGCTAAAATGCTGCGAATTTGCGATGAATTTGCAGTGAAGCGAATTTTTAATGATAAATCGTATTTTAAACAAAATATGTGGATAAATAGAGGCATGCAGTGAGGAAGTGTTTGCGAAGCGATATGCTCTCTTGATGTAGTGGCAATGTCACATCGGAGCAAAGGAAGCGGCATTCATTTTGGGCACATGACCTTTGCGATCGCCGATCGCCGACTAGCGATATTGCATCGGCTAATGGGGAAGGGGCGTATATATGTGGCATATGGTATTTGCGATACGCCAATCGCGAAATGTCATCGGTGGGATGTCCATTGGGAAGAAACAATAGCGAGCCATAATACCCTTGCGACCTCTGATTGCGATAATCGCGTCGGAGGGGGTCCACTGGGATCAGAAGAATGTTTAAGGAAATCAGCGGGTTGTTTGTGATCGGAGAAGGGGAATATATGGTTTTGAAGATTATTTGCAGCCTTGGAAGGAGTCCGATAACCTTAAAAGAAAGAATTACATTTTTTGGAAGGAGTCCACTGTATTGGAAGATGATTTTAAAGGAGGAAAATGAGGGTTCTTGCTATGTTTCAGACAAACTTAGCAATTCCCAAGTGTACTTATGGTTATTTTTCAACAAAAGGGAGGGGATAAATATATAAGGGAGTTATTAGCATAGTAAAAATAGGGGATGAGGAGATAGATAGGGAACTATATAATAAGGTTAGCGGTTAATATGACCAGTGATAAGAAAGCGCTAAGTATGTGAATCTTAGTCTTTTTAAAGGAAACAATGATCCATAAAGGGAGTATGAATATTGCTTGAGTAAAGCAGATCTTTACCAGGGTGAATTGTTATGAAAATGATGAAAAGGAGAGTTATCAAGCAGATCTTGACCTCTTTAGGGGGAGTTAGTAAATGATTTAGGAGAGAGAAGAAGGGGGAGTTAGTCATGCCTCACTTGAAGTCCTTCAGTTGGGAACTGCCTTACCCTATTGATTGAATGAATATAACATTTGAAAACACAAAATTGATCATAATCAATGATTCTACAACAACAAAACTACCTACCCGACCTACTTACCTAACATTTTTTCTTCTTTTTGGTTTGGGTGCATTTAGACTTGCATACCCAGCTTTTCAACGTTTTCTTCTTTTGTCCTCCTATCTACAGACTACCCTTATTTCTTCCAAGGGCCCAGATTAAACAGTTGGGCTCCTTTGCTTCTCTACTTGTCTAAGAATCTGCCAAGATTAAACTGTTTGGACAGATTATTTCTCTATATTCTAAAACAGGAAATTGAAACCTAGGGAGACCAAGATTAAGCTGTTTGGACCTCCCTTTAGCATGAAAAGTCTACAGAAATGGAATAATTCTTCAATATTGGAATGCAGAAGTTGAACTTTGACTAGCATTCTTTCACGGACTCTTTATTTGGTGTCTGTGAGCAGATATGGAGCATTGCAACATGCAAAGAATGACATATTTGGCCTGTAAAAATGTCATTCATGAAATATGAGTAACCTGCTATAGCAGGAGGCTAACACGATACAAATGACTTGACTGTATATGTTGTTAATTCCCAAATCAACGTCATTTTCATGTTAATTACTCTAACATTCTTTGTTGTTGTCCTAAATTACGAAAGTGCAAGAGAATTCCATACAAGTCAACCAGTCACAGGAACATTGCAGCCATGGGAAGTAGAGCTATCTGAAATGAACCCAAAATGCTCATAGTGTTAGACCAGGCTCATGCAATTCTCGAGCATTCCGACTGGCTGCAATATTTGAATAAATTGCAGGGATTTCATGAAGAAATGACACTCGAATTCTTGTAGAGTTTGCATCCTCGAAGCACCACAGTAGGAGGAAGGGACATAACGGTCTCTGAAGGGGTCATAGCTATAGTCATTGGACTTCCAATTGAGGGAACAATGTCGATAGACAAGCACGTCCTTCTACACAATGCGGTCACAGTGTTCCAGGACCCAGGTGAGAAATTAGTGCAAATAGAGAAGGGGATTCACCCTTTAGTGTTAAGATAGCCATGGTAGGAATTGGCAGTCATTGTGCAATGGTACATCACATGCTATGGTTGCTAGGATGTGGTAAATCCCAACTAACTCAAATTTTTGGCTATCCTAAAACATAAAATTTCAGTTAATTTGTCGTTTTATTTGAATTCTCTATTACATGATGTCAATCGATGAGTTAGGAAAGATAACGACCCACACACCATCATCAGGCATCATGGATTGATTAAATTGATTATTATGCATGGACATGCCTAATAACAACTAACCTAGGACAATATTGTAAATTCTACTCTAGCTCCACCGCCAGAAAACCAATTAATAGAACAACAAGGGCCTAGAACCCCAAGTCCGAGAAGGACAATGAAAAGGAACAATTCTTTTGTGCCCTTGAACCCATGAAAATGCAGGCACTCTATGCGGGTGAAGTCCCAATGACATACCCCAATTCAAAAAAATTAGGTTGGGCCATCGCACAAACCACCTCCAAGTCTTTAGAATACCCCTTTGCAAGACCATGAGGAAAAGGTGGCCAGGGTATTCAAAAACATGGGGATGTTTGGTGAGGGAAGAGAACAATCTAAGAATGTTGAAGGAAAAAATTTTACTCCCAACCAGTTTTCCTCTACTGACAACCCTGGTTGTGATAAAACCCTGAAATTTACTAATTTCTTGGAAGAATAGAGGGAACCAGTTCCTTCTCTAGAAAAACCCCTTGAATCGGAGGTGCATGAAGAACAAGCCATTATAGAAGAAAATCAGACAGTAGATACTGGTCCAGTGGACCCCCCAGCTGAAGCAGATCCTGTAGATGAAATCTTGGGAGATGAAAATCAACCAGGAAATACTATTTTTTCTAAGTCCCTTGAGGATGAGGCCTACCCAGAAGAAAACCCAAAGAACGATAACTGCTCAGGAGACACCATTTTATTGGGGTCTCTTAAGAGAAGCAATCATGATGAAGAACAACTAGAAGGTGAAGCTCCATCAGGACATACAGTTCCAATTGAAACCCTCCCTGATGCTGACACAATACCACCCAAACATGAACCTAAGGAAAATGCAGTTGCACCATTACCAGTTGGAAGTCCCAAAATAAAGAAGTCCTAGAAGGATAGGCTCAGAAAAATGCTTAAAAATATATAGAAAATAGAAGCGAATAATTGGGTAGCTAAGACAGTGGTTAAAAGAGGCAATCAAAGCCAAAATATTGAAATTGGAAATGGATACCATAGGAACACGGACAAAACATTGTTCTGTAAAGGATGTTGAAACCCAAACTGAGATTCTTTTGTTTTGTTCAAAGGAAACTTAGACAGAGCCATGTCTTGTAGAGGACACCGAAATGAAGACTGAAGACCCCTCTGTTTCTTCACTGGAGACCCAAATGGACTACCCTACTATGAATGTTGCCATTCAAACTGATGTTGAAGAAATAATCCTAGTCCATTGTAGCATAACTTAAGAAGTAGCCGAAGCTACTATCTAAACTGAGCCTATGGATGCACAAGATATTGAATCCCAAACGATGGAGACACATGCTTACATTCCCTTCGTAAGGATGGAATTTATTAGGAGACTATAGATTGAACTACTAAAGGTTCAACAAGAATTAACTTAGCATAAGGAGGAGGTAGTGCCTCTACATATACATCAAGAATTAAGTAAAAATCTTGAGGCACTCACAATGACTGAGGATGAGACCTTCACTCAGTAAAAGGCTGAAAAAAAAGGGTGAGAAAGCAGAAGACAAATTAACAAAGGCTAAAGAGCAGTTGGAGACTATCTAGTCTCTTTATTCAAACACCTTGTCATGCAGAGCCCCTGCTACAAACTATGCATTATTCCTCTTGGAAAGATACCTCCTACTAAAAATCAAAGCTTTTTAGAAGCTTATGGAAATCAAAACTACCCTGTACTTTGTCAAGTGTTTCAGAAACCAAAACAAGAAGGTACAGTGCCTCTTCTGTGAACTTTATATGCATAATTTCTTTTTGGAAGATGACAGAGACAACAACCCTGGCCCCTTTATAAGGGATGTCCAATTCCAAGCATTTCTCTCTTTTTCTACTAACCAACACAAGTGGGCCAAAGCTCACAATACTTTTAGAAAGTGTGAATATGGAATTGACCTATGGGTTAGAGGGAAACCTACAAAACCCCTGCATCTCTCTGTCAGGCACAAGCAATTTATGAAGCGATATGGAAAGGAATACTTCCAAGAGATTAAGGAGGAAGCCTTGTCTGTAGCCAGAAAAAGGTGGGAAGTCTCCAGCACTACTATTAGAAACCAAGAACCATTTGGATACTGGAACTTTAAAGGTGCCTCCTCTCGTTTCTATAAGTATAATAACATGGTCTTAACCATGGGGCCTAAATGGATAGGATGTTGCTATAGAACTGAAATCATATGGTATCCTGCAGATAAGTATTGTAGTGACTACAACTTGAAGGATCAAGAGGTTGACCAAGTTTTTTTGTATTTAAGAAGAAAAATGGCTTCAAAATTTATAGGGAGGAGGTCTACCTTGCCTATTACCTGACTCAGCTACACCTAAAACATTTAATTGCATGAGGTCATGAAACAGATTATGCTTGGGAGTATGTTGGGTCAAGAAAAAGGTATGTTTTCTCCTTGGTAATAGCTTTATTTAGCAGTCATCCTCATATAATTATCTTTGTTTATGAATAAAAGAGGAGGAAGTAATAGCTAAAGTCGAGTAAAAGTAATCAGTGACAAACTAAACGAATCTGTGTAGGAAAAAATGATTTTTACTATCTTTATGTGCAGGAGACATGAATTGGTCAATAGCTGCTCAATTGATAGAACAACAACATATCATAAGGGAAAGAGACAACATCATAGGAAAGGTCGGACAGTGGAAAATCGGGCAAACCAATAACTATTTTATGACAGAATTAGATCAAGTATAGTGAAATCCTCATGATCCCTTGATCATGAGGATTCGCTTTGATCTATTTACTTTCTAAATCTAATATATAAGGTCGAAAGGCAAAACTACACAGGAGTTCAGAATTTCACAGTTTGTAATTATTCTTTTGGACATATAACCTTGGATGTTGTAACTTGGTTACTTATTTTAATAAAGAAAGACTATGTTTAACTCATACTTATATTTTGAGTATCTCTTAGTAGAGACTTCTAGTGACTCTGGGCCCAGTCAAGAGAAGATCTACTGCTTCACATGTGTGATAATATTTTCTATTTTATTCTTTACTGCATTTTAATGTTAAGTTAATATTGCTTTTGATTATCATAAGGATTTTTAATTCAATTTTTTTTTGTTGTTCATTTGAGATTCAGATTTATCCGTGTGTTATATATATGAGTAATGCTTTTGATTGAATTGGTTATGCTAGTTCTAGCTTAGATCGTTGTTCATTTCAAGTAATGTTATCATAGATTTCAAAGATAGAATTGATCACTTCCTATAATATGCTTACACATACACTTTCTATCCAGATACCACTTGTTATTCCAGTATTGTTTGCTATTAAATTAAGATTTGTTGTTCAATTATTATTGTTGTTAATTGTTACAATTCTCTTTCATGAGTGAGTGACTTAGTTTCAATTCCATTCAGGACTTCCAAGCATGATTATTTATAAGCTGTATTCAGATCTATTCTCTTTCATGATAGGTTAAGTAGAATTGCAAATTATGTTATGAATTTCTTTTAGAATTACTTCTTTAAAATTGTTTGGATTTAGTTTGAAGAAGATAGTCCTTAGCAATTGCAATGATTTTGTTATTATTTCACCTCTGAATTCACTACATATATAGTGCTGACACTCTTGAAATAAAAATAATTGCCTTCGGTTGACAATTAATGTAGGAATTAATATTGCATGTAAAAAGATAACTTAGTGCACCAATAACCATCTACTTCTATTAATTCATTTCAACAACTCTTCAGGGAGCTTCATCAAGCTTTTGACAAGTATGATTATCGAGATCTTTATAAAAGGGCTAATCAAATAGGAATGAACCTTGATGATTGAATTGAGAAATTTGATAATAAATTCCCTCATCTACTTTATGATTTTCTCAAAGAACATATAGATTCTGATCTCTTTAAAGAAATTTTTCAACATTTGGTTCAAATCTCTTTAAAACATTGTGAATCTGAGTCCTTGGGTGATTTTTCTCTCCCAACTTTTACAAACCACGAGACACCTATATTTTAGAGGAGTAAGCTACTATTATTTTTGTTCGTTGGCCTCCTCCTTTCTCAGTACCAATCTGGGTGCCCCCTTGTGATGATGTTGAGGTTAGGAAATATAGAAATCAAATTGTCGATTTTTCTTTTCCACCTTCATCTACTTTCCATGTTTCGAATATGATTGAAATGAGCCTCGAATGGTTCATGAAACCTAAGGTGAATACTAATCCCTTGATTTCAAGATGATATTAACACAGATAACCTCAATATTAAATCTTATTTTATTGAAATTATGATCTCTTCAAGGGATACATATCATCCTCTATCATCTCTTTCTCATGGTCCCTTATCCCTTCGTCTTCTTGACTAATCACTTTCAAACTCTCTTGATTGTCACTTTCCTAATCTAAACAACAACCATGTGCAAGGTAGACACAATTCATACATAAATGAACAAAAAGGTGAAGGTTCTTTCGATCTCTCTTTTATTTTCCAAATCCTTTGTGTCAAAATTGTGCTCCTACATTATTTGTTGATTAAGAAATTCAACATCTTTGTAATCATTCAAATGAAATGAAAGACATTAATAAAAATGAGGCCTTGGGAAAGAATCACCCTGATAACCATTATTCCACTGATATGCATGGTGATGAGTGCCCAAGTACATTGAATTATATCTTGTTTTCACAAGAATACTTGGATTTTCAAATTTTTGATATATAATTTAAATCAACCATAGAAGAGTTTCTCATAGGATTTTCTTTCTTATCTCACCAACCCTTATGTGGACATGTGTGTATTAAATCAATTGATTTATAATATTTGAAATCCACACAAGGTGATAATATTACCATGATCAAGAATATGATGTGGAGATGGTTGAATATCTCTCTTACAATTTTGGTAATTTGTTTGGTGGTGTTCGGACATCTGATGATACTGATTATAATGGTTTTCATATGGTTCATAGTGTTCCCATTGAAATAATTGAAGATAGTTGTCTTCACAAAAATGTTAACATGATCCTATTTTCAAAATTTAATAATTCAAAATTTGAAAATTCATGGACTCAGCAGGGAGTCGAGGCACTTCAACTTCAGTTGGTGGTTATGTCAGGATCTTGCAATCCTGATGAGGTATTTGAACTAGGTCAAATTAGAATTCTCTCGCATAATTCATCTCCTAGCATTGTTTCATGTGATTTTAGCTCTCCCTTGAAGGATTTTCAACCTTTTCGAGTTAATTTTCTTAATCCTCTAGATAGAATCTCTAATCAGTTAAAATATTATTGTTTGGTTAATTATTCTCTATGCAAATCCATTACATCTAACCCAAGATTAGAATTCATATATTTCTCGAATGTAGTGATATATGAAGCCTATCATTTTGATTATCATGATAAATATCATTAGTGGCCAAAGAATCCATATGTTTTAAGCGTTTTTTGAAATAATGAGATCCTAATAATTATTGTTAATGTTATGAAGTTCATCAATTTTTTTTGGCCTAACCAGTCCTTTTAAGTGGCACTCGATTCTTCAATTACCTAGTGGATTAAAACTCACATGTTGATATGGATATTAAATTTGATTTCACATATGCTTGTAACCTTTTGTCTACATGTTATTCTAATTGTCTTCCCAGGTTTACAAGGCCAAAAATTGCTTTTTATTCCCTAAGATATCTTACTAATATTATTGTATGGAATTGGACACAAAGGGAACCAATTTAGAATCACAAATATCTCATGTCAAGCCACCAATCTGATCATAACACTAGGTCTAACAAATATCATTCCAATTATTATTTTCCCAATAGTATATCTCATGGTAGTTGTTTTATATTGATTGATCTTATTGAACCCATTGATCTTTATGATTTATAATTTTCCTCTTGAGATACTTGTCAAGAAATTGAGTCACATTAGCCTTTGTTGATGGTTATGTTAGTTCCTCACTATATTCACAACCAAACTAGATTATATTATTTTTACTTCACAATATTCTCCCAATGAATCCAATGCTCTAATTGAAAGTTCATCATCTTAAAAAGTTCAGGGTTTTCAAAAGGATTGTTTTGAATATCGTGATACAATCTATGGTAGGGTAGAGAAATCTTAATTATCAATCTTGATTGCTAAAAATAAGTTTCAATATTTCATGTTGTTTGCTAAGAATCAAAACACAATTGAATGTACATTCACAAGAAGCTTTCAAGGTTTGTATGACTGTTATTTTGATTGAAAAGGTAAGGTTGCATGATGGTTAAGGTTAGTTGTTAGGGAACATCTTACTAATTTTAGAAAAGACCATTTACCTTTTGTGAAAATAATTAAAAATCCTATTTTTTATTTTTCCACGTTGGTTTATAATGTTTTTAATCACTCATATAATTCTATTTGCAGGTCGATAGAAACTATGGTGGTTAGATTGGAAATTTCACTATACTTAATCCTGACCTTCTAGTTGATTAGATTAGGAGTAGGTGTGGCTGCATTTAGTTTTCTTATGCATTGCATTCACTTTCTATTCTTCCCTACCTCTAGCTTGTGCATTTTATTTTTCTCTTATTTCTCATCATGCATGTTTTTTTTTGTTTTGAGTCTTTCATTTGCTTTATTATTTTTCTTTTGTCTTTATTGTTTTGTTATGTATTTATTTTAGGTTTTTCTCAATAACACCATGCATCAAGACTACTCTTGTTAGGATTAAGAGAGTAATGTGGCAAAGTTTTAAGGGGGAAATGGTGATGATGAGAAACTCCTAGCCAAACTGTTATCCTCTCTTTTGTTTGAACCTACATATATTTAAAGTCAATGATGTCTATACGGAAAATATGATTCCTTCAAAATAGAAAGCCTTTGGTCAAAAAATGAAGCCCATATCTCTATTATGATATTGATTCCTAACACATACTTGTATTTAATGAATTTTCGACTTGTCCACTCAATCGAGCAGACAAAGGAAAGGAAAAAAACATAAAATGAGGATATCAAATTTAGATGTCATTTAGATCCCTTAAGAAAGGAACAACCTCTCTTGCATGTAAAATAAGTGAAATTCCCTCTTCCACCACAATGTAATGAATTCTAATAAATTCTTCAAGTGTATCACTAAGGAAATCAAGTAAATAGGTGAAGAAGAGAAAGGTTTCCTACATAGAGAGGTGAAGCAAGTAACTTTGTCAAGGTATTGAACAAGCCTCCTAGCAATGAAGTGATGCAATGCTTGTGATTCATTGAGGTGACTCCATTAGGGTGCTGAATAGGATTGTTGGCAATGGACAAACACCAAGGAATGCACTTAACTATGATCATCAAAAGATTCTTATATTTATTATCCTTCTCCACTATCAAAACATTGAGGTATGAAAAGTTTTATAAATATCTTTGAAACTTAAAAAGGAAAATGAAAGACTATACATTTATCAAGGACAAGTAGAAAAGTTGGGGTAATCTATATGGTGAATCAATACTTCCTAAAAGGTTGAAACCTTACACTTAGGTGTGGAGCCTAAGAAGAGAATATAGATTTCTACTATTGTATTGTCAAGTGTTGTCATTGTGACAAACACCCTCTAAAATTACTCTTATGCTTGAAATTTGGAGCTTACTTATGATCTCATGATCTGTCACCTCTTTGTTCTTGGTCACTTCATGATGGGTCAATGTAAAGGTTACTTTATTACACATGCTTAGACCTTGTTACATTCAAAACAAAATTCCCTTTCTTGCAAGTATGGTAACTAATGTCCCTCCTTGAGAATGACCATTATACAATTTTTAAAAGTAAGGTTTGCATAATGTCTAGGAATAATGTTTGTGAAATGTTTAGTTATAGTGTTTGTGTTATCCTTGTGGATAGTACACTAAACAATGTATGCTAAAATTCAGTGGACAATATCGCTTAACAATATTTCTTTCACCCTTGGTTGCATTGAATATACATTTCCTCGAGTTTTCCCAATGGTTTCTTTTGTGCATTTTTACTTTCACAACTGTCACTTTCACTTTTGTGACTTTCATTTTTTCTTACTTTTTCATTCACAACTATTGATTTTGTTTTGTTTTGGCTAACATGTGTCACTTTTAGTTTCTTTAGCTTTTGAAAGTGTAATTATCACCTCTTCTTACTATCACAAGTGTCACTTCTAATCACTTTCACAATTGCATGTGTCGCATTCTGTGTAAGGGAGTTATAACACATTTTTAAGGAGCAACTTTTGTACTAATAGATCATATCTATTATAGAGACCCGAACTAGAGTCATTTGCAAATATTTATGCATTTTTTGTTGGTGTTGTCACTTACGTTTAAAAGTGTATCGTAACTGTCACACTTGGAGGTAAGTGTCGCTTTATTTCTGTTTCAAAGGGTTCATGTTGATTATGGGTATTGAGTGTTCATTGTTATGTTTTCAACTATCTATAAGTACATAACCATGTTCAGGTCATGCTCTAGTTTGACATTTTTATCATTGATCCCATACCTAGTCAAATTATGAAGATATCCTCACCCGAATAGCCTAGCCTCACTCTGCCTCTATGAACTTCACATTACATAGTTGCAAGCCTCATCAAGCATCCCCTACTTCCTCGAACTATGTACTGCATAGTCACTGCCTCCAAGGATTGCACATTGTGAAATTATAGTACCCGTTTGTAGCCTCATTTCCCTCATAATTATGCAATCTTACCTCCCAATTAGCCTCCCACTACACACTATCAAATTTCTATTAGTACTCAGCCTCCTAGTCTCTTTGAACTATGAAAATTCATAATCTAGTTTTCCAGCCTCTCTCTGGAAATGCACATTACACATTCATAAATGGAAATCCTACCTGACCATGTCACTTTTTCCATCAACTGAACATTCCTATCTCTCATCCCTCAAACCACTGTGTATTGCACAATTACTTTCATCATTCCCTCATCCCTGCCTTTTGGAACTGTGCACTCCACAACCCCTAGGCCTTCTCCTTTTTCCAACACTCAGTCTAGGGTCCAATTAGTAAATTGTATGAAGAGATTTAGAATCGGGTATTTTCGAACTGATGTCATCTTCTCATGAGTGAGTTTCATTTGTAGATACTATGTCTTGACATGACATGATAATATTTAAGCAAGATGACAAGGAGATGATGCAAAAGACACCTTCGAAGCTGCATAGACAGGGATGATCATCAAGTAAGAAGATGAAGGGAAACTAGATTGTGAATGAACATGGAGGATCAAAATCACATAAAGTGTCATAAAGGGTTTTACCCTTATGTTATGTAAGTTGTGTCAGCTTGTATAGATATAGACCTACCCATGGTCCATATACCATGGGATTATATAAAAGGGAGAGTCTTAGAGAGTCTAAGGTAGTTCATTGATGAAGAAAAATGTAATGGATCATTAGATGAAGGAGAGAAGAGTCTTAGAGTAGAAGAGAGGCTCTATAGTTGTGTGCACAAAGGCATAGAGTAGAGTTTGCAACTAAGTGCGTGGACCCATGTAGGTGAGTACGCAGGGAAGTCTTGAGTCTGTAAGGAGAACTGAAGTATCAATAAAGAGATAATTCTAGAAATATCTATGTTTTGTCTATCTATTTATGTTATGAGTAAATGCGCTATGTTATAATGAATGGTGGGTTTATGATTTAATACTATATTGATGCGCGATTCTACATGGTTTACATTGTTATATGAATGTAAGTACTAATATTTGTTTAAGTGAAGAATATCTTAATGCATGTTAAAGATATTAGATATTTAGGTCGATCTGGGTAAATACAGAACTAAGGGTAATCACAGACGTGTATAAGTAGTTGGTTCACTTGTTTAGGGTCCACGAAAGATAGTCATAGACCTTTGTGAAGGTTTGGGTGTCGATTAAAGGAAGCATATCAATAATTCCTAAAATGCTTATCGATCTATGCAAAGGAAGATTTATGGTATAAAATCACATCATGCTCATCTCTGGGTGTGAAACTTGATTTCAACATCCCCCCATACTGCTTCGGGTGAGACTTTAGTCCACACTCTGTGGATTGATGTCGAAAGGGCTAGTAGTGTAGGGATTTGTTTCGCAAACCTAACTCTGAACCTAGTTCAAGACCCACTAAGCCAAAAAATGGTTTTGTTGTCGCGACCAAGATCTACATAAAAAGATGTGTGATGTTGCATCATTGGACTCCAACAAAGAAAGAAATTGAGGAGTGGTTGGATAGAAATATCCACGAATTCACAGCACAAGAAAATATAAATCATGATTGACAAAATAACAATGGTTAGACAGGTATTTGTACACAGAGATACATGAATTTTTTTTTCTATTCCTTCTCGATCGAGCTATACAACTAGATCACTAAATTGGCAGATGGTCGGGGAATGTGGAGGCTTGACGGTCCAATAGTGTGAACCCCAAAGTTAGTGTGGAGATTGGAAGCCTATAAAGATAAGGTCACCCACGTAGTTGATCACTGGCTTGATCATGTCATCGGAGGATTTGTGATAGAATTCATGGTTGATACCTCGGTCAGGTACAATGAAGTAGAGTGACACTTCTTTAAAGGACTGCAACATATGTATTTGAGATCTTTGAATACTTGGATTAAAATGATCTTGTATGGAAACCATGTTATACAATTACCTTGATGTTTGGAGCTAGGCAAAGTGGAAATTTATTCAGGGATAGAAGGAGAATAGGTCATAAATATAGCTTGATTATTGAGCCTCCTCTAAGTGATGATGAAGGAACAACACAAGCTTCATTGCAAACCATTGTCCAATTAATAAAGAATGGGTTTCCATGAATACCCCATCCACTCACACCACCTCCATCCTCACCTCCACAGCATACACCTTGCCCACAATGCCACCACCTCCACCACCATTCAATATGCTGAATGCAGTGAAGTTGCCCATTTTCAAGGGCTTGGGGAATGAGGACCTAGACCAGTTTTGGTTCATTGTGAAGGCCGTATGGATAGCCTAGAATATTACAGATGACCAAATGAAGAAATAAATGTTGGTTACTACTTTACAAGATCACACGCTAATGTGGTACATTAAGTATTGCACCAATAACCTGAGATTTGTGTTGGCAGAGATTCATACTGTGCTAAATAAGGAATTTAGTAGGCCCATGTCTGATGCACAATTAATCGTTAGATTCAAGGAAATCATGATCAAGTTGGGCAAGACACCGTTGAAACTGGATCAAAGATTGAAATGAAAGATCTACAAAGCTAATAAGAATCTTACAGATGGGAAACACTATGAATGGTTCGTGGCTTCACACTTGCCTCATTTGAGTGTTGCATTATCCCAGCAAAATATTGGGACCAAGCAGAAGCCCTGGATATTGCGATGAGAATGCATGAGAAATCGATTCAAGATGATTCTTTGGGAGTTCAATAGATTCATGCAGAGTTTTAGAATATTTACCAATAGTTCCAAAGTCTAAAGAAAGATAGAGCAACTTGGCCAGAGGTGTGTGAAGAAGTTTGGTGTCTGAAATGTAAAAGTCAAGGGCATGATAAAGGCCAGTACCCTGTCTTTGAGAATTAGTTGTAGGAGGAGGGTCGATGCCTCTGAGGCTGGAAACTCAAGAATGGTCAAGTACAAGGCCCGTGTTGTGGTGTGCTATCTATCAAGTAGATGGAAAACATATGATAAACAATTGTCACTTGCTACAGAAATTTGTCCAGACACTGCAACAACTCTTCTGCAACTTTTGCAAATTAGTAGGTCATGATGAGCTTAACTTTCATGGCTATGAGCTAATGATGGAAATAACACTCACATATTAGATGTAGATAGAGACTTGGCCTCTAGATCAAGGTGTTGGGGGAATGCAAAGAGGATATTAGGGGTGTGGACAAGGCTGAGGCAAAGGAGGACCTGCGAGATGTCAGGGCCAAGTTATGTGCTACAATTGTGGAGGGCCATGTTATGTGGAATTTTGCATCTATGGATAAACATAATTCTCTAGATGGGTAGCTACATCTAGAACAACAGATTTAAAGTTCTTAACTTTTTACTATAGAAGATAAATAAGACAAGCGGCCTACTTGTTATCTTTTTCTTTCCTTTTGTCTCCTTTGTTTGGCTCCCATCGCTCCTTCTTTAACTTAATTTGCTCGACAAGTACCTACAATCGTAAATAGAGGACAAAAACCAATCAAAGCAAGATATCTATCTAATATAAGCAAATGGAATCAAAAGAATGTACACATATAATCATCATACATGAAGACAATAATATGGGAAAACGTGTAAACATCTTTATTAAGTAGAAGGAAGAATTACAACCATGAAGTTCGATCCATTGTCACTCTTCCAGCTTGGGTTCCAACCAACATGACATCAAAAGCACAACACTCTGGTAGCATAACAATACTTGTTTACAATCTTAAACATCACACCAACAATATCTCCTTAAAAATTCTCAAAGCCCAGCCCCTAATCACTTAGATGAGTGCTCAATTTATAGGAAAATGATGGTGGTTTGGTCATAAATGAGGGTATTGAATGGCCTTCCAAACTTAGATTTAGTTTCCATGGAGGAAGCGATGAGACGATAGGTGGTTACTTAACTCATTCCTCATCCATTTTCAAGCTCATAGGAGATGACAAGAGTGGGAATATTCTAGATGGCTTCAGAAGATAAGAATATTCCTAGAACCCTATGTGAATTTTGGTCAATCTCACCCAGCGTAGGTCAAAGTGGGCCTAAGTGCTCTAGAAAGCACTCTGACATGGGCCTACCTACACTAAAGCACACTTATCCCTATCCAAGGTTGCACTCGTCTCCCAAGGAGACATTTCTGGAGGGATTTATGCCAAGACACTCTCAAGGAAGGAGGCATTCAAAGTGTTGACTTGCCTATTGCATGTAGCAACTGAATTAGGGTTCGATGAGCCCCAATAGTACTAATTTGAATGACGAGAGTGATTTGCCCAAATGGATCTCTAACAGGCTAGGACACTACATATGAGAGTGTACAAATCTGATGCGCTTGTCTCATCGATATTGTACTCAGTTTGACCATGCGAAGGAAGATTTCCCTGTGTTAATAACTAACATGTGAGAAAATGGGATGTAGTCTTAGCAGCCTACCTAGAACCTACAGATGATGAGGGTTGAACCCCGCGAAGAGGATCCTAATGTGAATATTATGTTTTGAAGTAGAATGACGACTAGTGAAGATAAGGGAAAGCTACTTGAAGGATGTGAATGGGTCTGCAAAGCTCCAAAAAATGAGGTTGGATTTGATTTAGAGCACGCAAAATAAATCTTCATGGAAGCGAAGAAAATCTTCTTTGAGGCTTCTACCTCAGGAAGTCAAGATAAACAGTTTGAAGGAATGAACCCATCCATGCTCACTACCTTTCTGAAAACCTCTATGAAGTTCCTACGTGATAGCAAATCTGTGAAAGGATTACAAGATTTGATCGATAAATGTGTTGGTAGAGAAAATGCTCTTGAGGGACCATGCATGGTCATGAAAATTGGTAAGCATAAGGTAAGAACATGGCATGAGATGAGGCTCACCGTGCGAATAGGTGAATATGAAATGGAGAAAGTTATTCTGGATCTTGGGTCAAATGCAATTGTTTTTCCTAAGAAAACATGGGAGAGAATGGGGAGACCTATGCTACAGTGGTCTCTGATTCAATTGAGGATGGAAAATCAGAAAAACATTATCCCCATGGGAAGATTGTAGGGATTGATAGTAGATATTGAAGGTGCAAGTTTGTTAGATTATTTCAAAGTGATAGTGATTTTTGATGATAGAAATACCTACCCCGCACTCCTTGGGATCAATGGCCTATTTACATCAATGGGGTGATCAATTTGAAGAAGTGAACAATTTCATTTGAGAGGAAAGTGCTCCCCATAGTAGTACCTTTGGACCCTACAGAAGGACTGCGCTATACCGAACTGGTTCGTGATTATGAAAGTGACGATGATTTGGACCAAATCTATGAAATAACAACATGAGATGAAGATTGGGTGAATCCAATAGTAGACAGAAGCATTGAATGGGACCGTGAAAGCTCCTATACATTAGATTCAGATGAGGAGTTGGAACACTAGCAGAATAGGTTGGACAAAGTATCTATGTTGCATTGTAACATGATGACTAAATCCTTGCGCTGTGTATCATTGGAGGTAAGGATTTTTCCTTATTATGATGGTTTAGCTGATGTAGATAAATTTTTCAATGCATTTGAAAGGGAATTACTAGAGAAGAATCACTTCCAAGCACTGGATTTGGTGTTGCACACTACGGCTGAATGATGGTGGGGTACCCAGAAAGACAATTTTGATGGATGGCATGAATACAGAAGGATGATGAGGGTATGATTTGGTCACCCAAATGTACGATTAACAGAGAAATATGATGGGAGGAGTGATCTGCACGATCACGTATCAAAATATAATGATACTTATGGAGTAGAGCCATGACCAGAGTGGGTGCATTTGTTCTATCATACTTTAGACGTAATACCAATGAATTGGTACCTGGAAACCAAGCTCTGCCATGGCACAAACGAATGGGATATTTTGAGACAAGGATTCTTGATGACATTCAACTTTTAGGATGGATTTGAGCGCATCAATGAAGCACTATAGGAGGTTAAGGTAGTGATCTTCAGAATCCTCCAGGATCCATTTGATTTGATTCAACCAGTTTGGAAAACCTAGCTGTGGCATGCATTGGAGTGCTACAATGTGATTGGTGAAGAAGAAGAGGAGGATCCAATAAACATTAATATCCCAGAGGAAGAAGGTCACCACAAAGTTGAGGGACTGCAGATAGAGAATCCAGATATCACCATGTTGCTGAAAACTAGACAAGTGAACATTCGAACAGAGCCAGAGACAAAGTTTGCAAAGATATGGGACTACTAGGATGATGATACAATGGATAAGGTCGCTGAGTTGCTCCGTGAGTACCCGGGTTTGTTCCCTACAAAGTTTTCATACTTGAAGGCGATAATAGGTGATTTAGGACTGATGAAAATAACGTTGAAACTAGAATCCAAGCCTGTGAAGCAGAGGCCATACCTCATTAATATTAAGTACAAGGAAAAGGACTGCTTCGAGTTGGACAAGATGTTGGCAATGGGTTTTATTGAACCAGTGGAGGAATATGATTGGGTAAGTCCTATGGTAGTTGAGGAAAAGAAGCAGAAGGATGAGATAAGGATTTGCGTAGATCTCAAGAAGATGAACAATGCCTGTGTTCATGATCCTTTCCCAACTCCATTCACAGATAAAGTGATGGATAATATTGGATGACAAGAAGCATATTCATTCACTAATGGGTTCACTGGATACCATCAGATAAACATAATGCTAGAAGATAGGAGTAATACTACCTTCCTAACCGAGTGGGGATGCTTTCAGTATATGGTAATGCCTTTTGGATTTATGAATGCACCAACATCTTTTCATGTGTAGTCATTGTAGTGTTCAAGGAGTTCATTCACAATTTTTTGGATGTATACCTTGACTATTAGAAAATGTTTCGACTGGTAAAGTGACACGTAGCTAGTTTGAGCTTGATGTTGGATATGTTTCAGAGGTATTGGATCACGCTAAAATTGAAGAAGTGTTTATTTTTCATCCATTTTGGAATCTTGTTGGGTCATTTACTATGCAAACAAGGCTTAATGGTGGACCCAACTAAGATCACAGTTATAATCAATTTAGAGGCACCAAGGAGTGTTAGACAACTGTGCACAATGCTAGTTCATATTGGATATTATTAGAAGTTCATCAAGAGTTATGCCCATATTACGACACCAATGGAAAGGCTAATAAAGAAGGATGCTACATTATATTAGGAAGAACAATGTCAGCGGAGTTTGGATATATTCAAGCAAAAAATGGTCACCACACCGATCCTAGTCTTCCCAAATTGGAAGAAGGAGTTTCATGTGCATGTGGATGCCTCATGTATTGCGTTCGGAGTAGTACTGATACAAGTCGGTGAAGGAGATTTGGATCACCCTATAGTGTTTGCAAGTAGGAAGTTGTCTAAGGCTAAAAAGAATTATTCAATGACAGAGTGAGAAGGGTTGACTATGGTGTACGTGCTCCAGAAGTTCAGACATTACTTGCTAGGCAGACACTTTAAGATGTATACAAACCATTTTCCATTAAAGTATGGAGGAAATAATTGTGTGTCGTGGGGGGGAGGGGATATGCAGATGGTTTTTGTTGTTTTAGGAGTATGATTTTGAAGTAATTATGAAGCCAGGATGATTGAATGCAGGGACAGATCACCTGTCACGCATTGACATAGGGGAGGAGCCTACCAATTTGGAGGAAGGGATTCCTTACGGGTAATTCTTTGCGGTGCATGTAGAAAACAATCATTTTGAAGACATTATCCACTTCCTAACTACAAGAACAGCTTCAGAGAGGTACACTGGTCAACAGAAGAAGGAATTAGTGGTGTGCATGGTAGACTTCTTTGTTATTGCAGGTCACTTGTATAATATGGGATCAAACGAAATACTATGATGTTATGTGCCTGATTTTGAATGAAGAAGCATCCTAGCTTAATCTCATGGAGGCGTTGCAGGAGGCCATTATGAAGGAAAAGCAACAGTGCAAAATATTTTACGTGTTGGGTTATGATGGCCAAGATTTCATAAGGATTCCAAAGCGTATTGTAGGGCGTGCGATACATGTCAAAGGATGGTGTTATAGACATATTTGGGCACTGCAACCCCAATCACATATGTCTATAAACCAAGGGCTCTCAAACCCCTAAAAGTTTTCTTTCAAACCCTAAAGGATCAAGGTCAACTGATTACATCATTTCCCAGAAGTTCTCCCTGAAAATCTACTCAGAACTGGTCAAAACTGGACCATACAAAATCCTCCATGCTGAGGGTACGATTCATCTCACCTATTACACACAAGGGGTGTGATGCATACTAAAAATCCCTTCTGTAGGGTATGATTAGCGAGAGCAGACAAATGGCAGAGGCAATTTTCTAGGTGGAAACTCAGAGAATCTTCTAGAAATGGCTCATATGACACTTGCCTCTCTAAATTCACCCAGGGATGAGTAATAGATCATGAAACCTCCAAATGGAACCAAGAACTATTAGTGAAATGACACTAATCAAAAATGCAAAAGCTGACTCACCCCCTTGCAAATATCTATATATGGATCCCTCATCCTAGAGATCCAGAGGCTAGAAATTTGTATTTTGTAAGGAAGTGCTATTGGTTTCTCTGTTAGACATTGTATTGTTGAGTGATCTAACTTTTCATGAGGTGAAGAGGGCTTTCATGCTGGGAGGATGGCACTGGATCAGACAACTGGGTTGTAATCCTCTCTTCTACTTCTATCAATAAAGTTATTTGAGTTTTCCTCCATATACTTGTATATTTCTGAATCGTGTATTTGTGTATGAATTTGTATGGTTAATGTACTACTAATTCTACATTGTTTATGGTATCATAGATCTCTATGCTTTTATGGTTTCTTGTTGCTTGGTCTCTACAGGTGTTATTTGAAGTGCGACAAGCGAGAAAGGAGTGGAAAGCTCTATCAAAGGAGACAGGAAACAAGAAAGGAGCCAAGCGAAAGACTAAGGTTGGTGCTCTCTGCTTCTATCTTATCTATCCCCAATAAAGGAAAACACAAGTTACTTTGAATTGTTTGTTTCTAAGATAGCTACCCGTCTTAGTGGGACTAGTACATCTGAATAGACACTAGTTTTCCCAGAAAAAAATGGCGACTCCGCTGGGGAATGAATAGTTTGTTTGTTTGTTACTATTGTTTGCTTTATAAACTACAGACGGAGCCTGAAGTTAAGCTAGCTAGCCTTCAAACTTCTTTTGCTATGCAACTGCAATGTAAATCAACGCTGCAGTTAATCTCCAAGTTGGTTTATGAACTGAACATCTGACTTGCAGACATCCTAAGTGCCCTGGTGGTGGCTCAATAACCTCATAAGACCATACCCCTATACTTTGTTCTTACTATCCATCATAATCTCGACCTAAATCACTTAACTTAGCTACAAATTGTGAGTGAAAGCCATGCTCAGTCTCATCCCTGGACCATCGCATAGTCTCTCATTGGCAGTCTGGATGCATCACGCCTCTTGTGTGTTGTAGGTGAGATGCATCTCTGTTTCCCTTAAGGATAGGTGCGATGATTGAATGAGACTCTTTCCCTCTCTGTATTTTTTTCTTTTCTTCGTTGTTTTCAACTTTGTTCAATAGTTTTGCTGCTTATGGTCAGTATATCATTGTTGAAGCCTTCTTCCTTTACATTATTCAAACTCCATTGATAAGGAATTGTAAATGTTTTTTATGTATTTTTCATCATTTACAATCCTCCTTTGCAAAAAGTAGCTTAATCAAACTGTCATCTTTTGATTCGAAAGTGTCATAACTATCATTTTCAGTCAAGAAAGAGAGTGTCGTAAAGTCCTCCTCTTTTAGATATTCAATTGTACTTTTTCCATTGTATTTGATTTGAATTGTCAATTCTTTCAAGTGTCGAAAACAATTTTCCATTCGAAATTGAAAGTGTCATCTTAGTCTTCCTTTCATTTTGAAAAGAAATTGTTAAAGATTCGCTTTGAAGAAAATAGTTTCCTTTTTGGTATTCACACATTAAGGAAAATGAAAAACAAATACATGCATGTGCATTTGCATTTAGACTGCATGTGCAAATTGATTTAGGAAAAGTGCATTTAGTGTGTGCTCTCTGCTCTCTGTTGAAAGAATCTTACTTTCTTTCCTTAGTAGCTAGGATTTTCATTGCTAAAAGAAAACAAACAACTGTTTATCATTTTAGATTGCATATTTAGGAATTGTACATCTACATCATGTGGTGAACCTTGAAAGGCAAACTTCTTAAGAAAGATCAACTATAAAATAAACCTCAATCAACATAAAAATGCTTTGGATCCTAATGCATAGCATCTAGAAGTCTAGGCTAGAGATGTATTCCAGCATCGTAAAGCCTAGTAACTATCGTTTTCATTGTAGGTTGGGTGATCCCTCCTCTTTGATACGACAGGCGCCAATATAGACTTGTGCTCGCATGTATTGTTGAGTATATATTGGGAAACCACAATAGGTTAATATCCTTTATCCTTTGGAAGCCATGCTTGTCCCCCTATAGATCACAATGCACTGAACACAACATTCGAGAAGATTGACTTCCGTATGTAAAGTCCTCGGTAATTTCACTTTAATTTACCACCAAGGTGTATATTGTAGTTTTTCGATTTGTTTGGTAATCCCTCTGTCTAGATTTCCAAAGTAGTCACTTTCATTCCTTTTTGACTCCTTAAAAGAAAAGGTCCATCTGAGCACTTGTCACTTTAGGCTCATTAAAAATCGAAGGCAACTAGAGACACCTTTAGTTTTTTCTCAACTCTTAAAAATTGAAAAAGCGAGTTGTGTCAAAGCGTCATAAAATTCATTTAATTTTGAATAAAAATTTCCCCTTTTAATTTTGAGTTGATCAAGTAATCCGCAATCGTGGAAGAAAGTCAATCAAAACCCCATCGTTCACAGAGACTAATGAATCAACCATCTTTGACTCCAGAAATGAAACCATTATGGGCCAAACAATCTTGTTTAACTGGGTTGAAATCTCCTAGTTTATTTGAAACTTGTGTTTCAACATCATCATAGACTCCAGTCAATCCAATTATTTCTAGTATCGCTGCCTCTAGAAAACAAGTTTCGCAATTATAATAGGACATTAGAACTGATCCTAGTGTAATGGTAAACACTTCTATTCCTAAACCAACTCCATCTAGGGCTTATTTGGAAGATGTCAACCCTCCAGTATCTACCGTTCAAGAGACTATACCTTCTTCGGCACCGGAAATATTTTACGGACTTGATGGTCTACCTCTTCCACATAGACTGATTGCTATAGAAGAGATTTTAGAGGATCTTCCATTCAGTATCCCATTACATTTTGGAACTGGGATCCACTTATATCCTTCTACTACTGAAGTTAGTTCTTTCAATCATCCTTCATCGCAAGTTCTTATTGAAATCGCTAGGAAATATTTTGGATAGACTAGATATGTCTGAACAACCATCAACATCTAGCACTATGTCATCTGATACAGTAGAAGCAAAGCTTCCCACTGCTACTCCGATGATGTTCACTGGTATACCATCTATCCCAACTAGTTCTCAACCACTAGATGGAGTTCACCCAGGGATTGTTTCAACAGCATGGTCTGTTCCTATTTGTTCATTGGAAATATTATTTGGAATTTCTTATGTTGAGACTCAACAAATTGATCCTTCACATCGGTATCAATTTGGGCAGTCCAGTCTCCAAAGACCAATTTACTCTTTGAACACTAGATTTCCACCATATGGGGGGCAGTATGCCTTTTTATTGTTCCCTCTGGGAGAGAAACCATATGAGAGTTCACAACAAAATTCGGGTCAAGATGGAATTGCATCTAGTGGTTGGGTACCAATACTGCCTCAACAGCCAAGAGTTGTATATTCAGTGCAACCAAATCAACCTGTGTCGAACATTCCCATTACACTGGCTATTGTGACGGTGTCACAAGTACAAGTGCTACCTGTTGTATGTGAACCTGAAGTCTCTCAGGTCATAATACAATAGCCTCTTGTCTCCACAACTCAATCACAACCGCAGATTAATGGCTCCTTAACTGAAGCGACTCAAGCTCAAATGGGTACTATCACCTCTCATCTTGGTCAAACATCCAGTATTGGACAATAAAAAATGGTCCAACAACCATGGCTGGTAGAATATCAACAACCACAATTCCAGCAAGCTTAATGAGGACTTGAGAAACAAAGATTTGTGGGTAATTGGAAACCGTATGTTCAAAATGGTTAACAACAATCATATTATAATGGTTATGCCCATCAACCTTATCAAAGTTATTAGAATCAAATACATTATGCTGGTATGCAAAGACCCACCGCTTAGGCAATCCCATCTTATCCTAGGTATGCTTCACCAAACCTGAATCAACAGTTTCCTTTTGTAGCAACTTTTGAATTACCAGATCTGAATCGGCTAACAAATGATTCAATTTCTTATGCCCCTTGGTGGTCAGTGATTCCTCATAAACTTCCATCAGATATTCCTAAATTCAATGGAAATTTGGTTGAATATCCATCGAATCACGTAATGACCTTTCATTTGTGGTGTTCATCCAACACCCGCAATGATGATTCAATTAGGCTTCACCTTTTTCAGTGAACGCTAGCTGGTCTGGCAGCAAAATGATACATCAAAATGCCTAGAGCTTCATTCGATAACTTCAACACCTTGGCCACCACCTTTTTAACCCATTTTGAGTTACCCATAAGGTATGAAATAGGAACGAAGCTCCTTATCAATTTTAAACAGACAACAGCTACTCACATATCTGATCATATTCATGAGTGGCGACATTGTTGTCAAATGCTAAAGACATATGTTCCTGATCAGCTTCTAGCTAAATGGTTTATTAAGTCATTGTTACCTCCTATTACAGAAGCTATGGCCAAGGGAGGGGTCGTTACTAAAGAGCAAGTCTGCACAATATCTAGACTTGATCTATACTCAGTCTGGCATGCTCTATGACAAAATTCCTGATGCTGCTAGACCAGAACTTTATGTTCCTCCTCCTCCTAAATCGAACAAGGACTCTCATGTTGGTGATAGCCTGATTGGCACGTCAAGTATGAAAATCACAAAGGCCCCATCTGGTAAAGCCCTTGCAATTTCCAATAAAAAGCAAATGACAAACTTCTGCCTTGGAGGTTAATGCCGTGTCATCAGACAAAGGCAAAGAATTGAAGCAACTAGGGGGAAAGAAGAAAGGGAGAAACAAAAAGAAGAAACAGGAAGATTCACCTCCTGAGAAACCTTTTGGAGACCCTACTAAGCAAAGGAAACCTAATTAGCCATATTTCATATCTGATGAGGACCGTTATACAAGAGATTTTCCGCATCGAGCTGAGGTTACAAAGTTCTTCAAGAAACCAAGTACCTCGATGGTATTGAATGATCTGTTTCCAAACCCAGAAACCAATCTGGTTGCTATCGATAATGCTTCCCCATCCCAAGTGCTTATGTTGTCCATTTCAAAACAACAAAATGATTCTTTGATATCGACAAGGAATAAAGATTATGGGAATCCACAGATGCCCAACAACAAGGCTACAGATCAACCTAGTAGTTCGACAACAACTTTGTCTGAAGTTGTGCCACCCATCACTCTTGAGCTAACAATAAAGTTGCCGAAGGGAGTAGTACATAAATCGAAATATAACCCTTGTGCTTGAGCAACACATAATTATAATATAGTAGAGGATTTGGCCCAATCACCATCCGCTATGTTAACACTTGAAGTACTGCAGAAGTGCCCCTCCCAAAACCAAGCTTTATTATCAGCAATAGGTGGGATTGACCCAACGGATTCAAATATAATAGCCTTCATTTATAAAGGATACGAACCTCAGTTACCAGCTCAACTTGCTTTCCTCGTATAGGTAAAATCCCTCAACAAAATTGTTCATCGAACAATCATTGATGAGGGGGCATCTACCTACATTATGTCAATGAGTTGCTGGAAAACTTTAGGCTCACCGTCCTTGTCAAGATCATCAATGACATTAAAAGCATTCGATGGACAAGAATACATGTCGTATGGGATATTAAGTATATTTCAAGTTGAACTAGAGGGCAAGACAGTAGAAATTGACATCGAAGTTATTAATGGAAACCTCGATTACAATATCCTACTGGGAAGGCCCTAGATCTATGCTATGTCTGCTGTTGTATCAACATATTTTAGAAAAATTACATTTCCCTTCCAAGGCATAATTATGATCATTGACCAACTAACCTTTCTCCCCAATAGGTCACAAGTTACGGGAAGCATTCCAATGATCCATGGAAGCTCTCAATCGCTTCAAAATGTCGGAGTAGGCCTCCTAAAAGACCCTGCCTTAATGGGTGCTTTTGCCCTACTGCCTCCGAGTAATCTGGCAGAAATAGCCACGGCAGAAACCTATTATATCGTATCTTCTATATCACCAAAGAATAAGAAGATTTCTGAACATTTTGTTAGCATGGATCATCACTAGGTATTGCCTCCAAGCCCAATAGAAATTTTGTAGCAATCAATTTTCTTAGCCTAGGTAGCAAACCCAAATCAACACACATCGAGTGTTTGGATAGATAGGTCTCAAGAATATGGCACCACTTCAGATCCTTGGTCACATGTACATTCTACAAATGAAGGAATCATTTAATCAATGATGATAGGAGAGGCACCATGGGAAGATTACCACCATCGTTCCCATCTTCAAAATAATGATGAAGATTATTCCAGCGACCTTGAACATGCTTCGGTTTTGATTTTCTATCAAATACTGTAAATACAGTGGAATCCAAGTGAAATCTATCCAATATTGAAGAAACCATTGCCGTAAATATCTCAACCAAACCTAATGTTGTATAGAATACTCATGTTGGCAAACCTTGTTCTCCTTCAGAACTAGAAATATATTATTCTCTCTTTCGCGAATTTAGAGATGTCTTTGCATGGTCACATGAAGGAATGCTAGGCATTGACTCAATCATCATTGAACATGAAATCAAGATGTATATAGATGTCAAACCAGTATGAAAACAGCTTCGACAGGTACACCCGAAGAAAGCCGCTACCATCAAGGAAAAAGATGAAAAACTTTTACATGCTGGTTTCATTTACCCTATTCCTCTAACTGATTGGGTATCGAATATCGTTCCTATGATGAAAAAGCAAGGAACGATGATAGTGTGTGTTGATTACATGGATATAAATCAATCTTGTCCAAAGGACAACTACCCTACACCCTTCATCGAGCAGATAATTTATGAATACGCCAAATGCGAAATCTTTTCATTCATGGATGGATTTTCCGAGTATAATCAAATAAACATCCACATATAGGATAAGTCAAAGACTGCATTTGTATGTCTGTGGGGTACATTTGTGTACCGTAAACTACCATTCAGTTTAAAGAACGTAGGGGAAACTTTTCAAAGGGCTATGAACTATAGCTTCCATGACATCAAACACATTGTTCAACCATATCTCGATGATCTACCGACTCATTTACGAAAGCGGACTAATCATCTGCAGCATTTGAGAGCTATATTTCTACGTTGTCGGCACTACAAAATACGACTCTATCCACACAAATGTGTGTTTTGTGTTGGTTTTGGTCATTTACTTGGTTTCATAGTTTCTAAAGATGGAATTCGAGTTGACCCATGTAAGGTTCAAGCAACCATCGACATGCCTCCACCTTCAAATTTGCTTCATATTCAAAAACTCCAAGGGAAAGAAAACTTTCTGAGGAGGTTCATTCCAAATTATGCCAAACTTGCTAAAGGTTATACATGTCTTTTGGAAAAAGAAGTTCCCTTCAACTAGGATCAGGTTGCACAAGCTTCCTTTGATGCTTTAAAAGATTCTCTAATAAAAGCATCATTAATGTACTCTCCTGACAATCAAAACTACTTTAACCTGTATCTAGCTACAACAGATACAACCATCGCAATGGTTTTAGTACAAGAATACAATGGAATTGAACATCCTGTCTATTATTTAAGCCAAAACTTAAATGATACAGAAAGTAAGTACTCCTATGTTGAAAAGCTGGCTCTAGCAGCTATTCAAGCAGTATAGAGATTTCGACACTATATCCTCTTTCGCAAAACTACCATGTTACACTAAAAATTGTCACCATGACTATCTGTAGTTAATATGGCTCCATCAATAGTCATATTATCCTCCTTGTCTAGCCTAATACCTCTGCTCTCCATGTCAAACTTCAAGAAAGAGAGAAAGTCAATAAAAATCATGTTTATCTCGTACGCAGTTTCTCTCTACCTTGCCTGCGTGTACGCACTCCATATACATTAGACCTGCGTAGTAATACGCTCTGTATACTAAAGCTAGGGTGCGTACCCCTGTAAAGGTAAAAAGGCGCAAGTTTCATCTTTAAAAAGTTACTTGTGGTCACTTCTAGAGCCTTCTAGAAGAGTTCTTGACGTGTATTGAGCGCCTCCAGATGGTTCATGCACCCCTATGATAGAGGAGCTTATCCCATCAAGAGAGGAAATACCCCATCCAAAAGAGGGAGTATCCCATTGATGTTGGAACTGAATAACCTCTTCTAGAATGCTATAAATACAGGCATTGGGCCAAAGGAGGGGAGGTTGAA